>CAIGRF010155828.1:0-10333 GCA_903798235.1 Fraxinus ornus
CCTTTTTTCTCTTTGAAAATCTTGATAAAACTCCTCTCTTTTGTTCTGGACGGCCCTGGGGTTTAAATACCGACCCAAGATATTTTTCCATAGGTGGTTGAATCAAAATAGGAAACTAGAATTTTTGCCAAAGTTTTGTACTATGCGACCGCATAGTTATATGGAATGCGAACACATAGAAGAGTTGAAATGGCCTTGGAATTTATTGAAGCACACAATGCGACTTGCATGGGTATTAATATTATGCGGCTGCATAGTCTTAAAAAGTTTCAAAATGCGACAATTTGGTCCTTGAACTCCGTTTCACCTATCTCGACTTCTTTTTCTACGTCTTCTTCATCCAATGTGTTATTCCAAAACTCAATTGATACTCGATATCTTCACATCTTCAATTCCTCTTCAGGGTCATCTTTTGATTATTTACATCGTAATCCCTGAACTTTGATTTTCTTTTGTTTTAGTCATTTTTTTTCATTTTTCTCCTAATTTCCTCCATATTCACAATTCATCATGTTGTCCTGCAAAACACAATTTACATCGAATTAAGCTATATTCAACATATTTATTAATAATTATCCATGTTTGTGGCCAAGATTAAATGTGTAAAACGCACTTATCAAAGGGAAGTAGAGATTATGATTGGTTTATTAATCTCAACGCCTTTGAATACTCATTGATCATTCAAGATGATAATTATTAATGTTAAGGAGGTTTTTTTTTTTTTTTTCTTTGCTCATATTTTATGTTGGAAGATAAAAAGATTGGACTTTTGGGTTATTTTGATATTTTATTGAAGTGGATTTTTGTTAATTTGCTTAATGATTTGTAGGTTTTGATTGATCATTAGATCTGCTGCATACATTTTCACACTTGCCCAGAGATCTTAATATTATTGATCATACAAGTAACATTGGCTGGAACGAGTAAGTAATTTTTTTCTAGGACATTCTAATTTTTGGTGAATTGATAGCTTCTTTTGTTTTTCTTTCTTTGATAGAGTGGGATATTTTTATGCTCTTTCTTTTAAAAGACCATGTTCTGGTTATTGCATATAATCTTTTGTTGTGAATTTCCAATTTGTTTTGATGATTGGTTTTTTGTTGATTATAAAATGTACTTTTGCTTGATTTCAATTAAAATGCCCACCTCTTTTCTAACTACGCTATCCTTCCTTGTCCATTACCTTCCGAACATTCCATATAAGATATATTTTTACATTCACTCCCTCATGAACTAAATTAGTAAAGTCCTAATATTTCTTTTCTCAGCGAATCATTTTCTGAACAATGAAATTCATAACATAAAGGTAGTTAAAGAGGATTATTTTTTTTAGGGGTTAATTGATGATTGAGTATTATTTGTTTATTCTTGGAACCCTTCCAAGTGGACGAACCATTATAATGCTATTTCAACACAGGTGTGTTTGAGCCACATTATTTTGAAAGAATGTATTCTGATATAGTAGATTGATGGAGAATCTGTGGTTGAAAAAGAAGGAAAAATTGTTGGCGTAATGGAAAATATTATTTTATTGAAGAATGTATGCCAAACAGGGGCTAATATGAACCATTTGGGTTTTTTTTTTTTTTTTTTGCAGGACTCCAATTTTTGTCTTCATGATAGAGAGAGGCACGGATAGTTTAATAAAAATAGCAAATTTATGGTGAAGTGTCTCTTGCAGGTTTTATTAATATAATCAGATTATATTCTTTGTCAGTTTAATTATTGAGTCTTATTTTTATTTAATATTCAATAAAAATAATAATAAATGCGCTGTAACAAATGTAGTTTAATGATATTGATCATTATAGTGAGTGTATCTCTTGGGCACTGTAATTATTATGTCTTAATTTTATTTTACTTTATTTGTATACTGAGTCTGTTAAACTGTATTTATAGAAGCAATTTCAAAAATACTATGATACAGTTATGCTGTATTTGAAAGGTATCTTGATGAATGTTATCGACAAGTTTAACTGCATACTTCGTGTCAAAGTCATGGAATGCATTAGGACGGATGGAAATGAAAACATCAAAGAGGATGCCAAGCACATAAATAACAAATAACTTAATATTGACATCGTTACTTATTGAATTTATTATATTGCTTCTTAGTATGTGGTAATCAATTGTTTGTTTGTTGATTTCTTTTAGTTTTTACTTCGATCATTTATTCTTTATAAACAACACATGTTTTTCTTTTTTTAATCAGCTTATGAATATCTTTTATGTTTACAAATAAATGTCTCAACTATTCTTATTTTTAACATTAACAAACCAACATGCAACGCACATTTATTCCACTAGTGTTTTTGAAAAAGATAATCATTTAGGAGGGGAAATACAGGTAAATATGAGGTTCCCCATCTTCCTTCCACCAAAAGATTTTAGACCAAACACTTTTACTCTATTTCTAGGGGTGAAAAAAGGGTCAAATAGTTTGTCGACTTGTCAAAGCTCGATCTTTGAACGGCTTGAGTTCATTTCAAGATGAGTCCGAGCAAAGGGTTCGTTCAACGAGCCGAGCTTTCGAGCTCGCGAACGGCTCATAGACCATGTTTATGAGTCATGGGCCATGCTTACGAGCCATGGGCTCGTAAAAAAAATGTATTATAAAAACAAAAAGGAAAAAACAGAGCTAGTGGGCCGAGCTTGAGCTTTAGCTTGTCGCTTTGACAAGCCATGCTCGTAGCTATCCATTCCAGTGAATAAATAAAAGAAATAAAGATGACAAATCTTGAAAAATAGGAACTCCCATTGAGTGGCAATTAAAAATACCTAAAAGGATGATTTTGCCCTTATCACTAACTCGGACATTTATCTCTCTAATTCATGTGTTTGATAGATATTATTGATGAAAAAATGTATTTTAAATAATAATATGATGAGAAATTTATGATTAAAAAATTATTAGTGTGATGAAATATAAAAAAAAATATATGATTGAAAATAAATTTTAAAATAATGTATTTTAAAAAAATATATACCAAACAGGAACTTAATAAATTGATTAATATTTTAAAGTATGATTCCATTAAAATCACGGTGGACCTTTTTTTCATCATATCGTTAAGTCTCTATTTGACATAGATTAAAATCAATTTTTTTACACCAAAATAGGGGGATAAATAACTTGGAAGACAATGAATAAAACAACAATATTCCCAACAATTGGACAAATTTAGAAACAAAATTTCAAGAAAATGAAATTAAATGGGATTTCATTTATCTTCTATCAGAGGTACATTAGACAACAACCCCATTTCAACTCGTTTTGTCGTTTTGAACTTTTTGAGCTCATGGTACAACTACTTGAATAAACGGTACTACTATAACTGCTGCTAGTACAACTCTAGGCGTAAACAGAACCACACGATAAAGCCATTAAAAGAAATGCCGCTTGCTCTTCTTCACCCAACTTTCTCCTTTGTGGAGTATTTGATCTCGGTTTTTGCAGTGCTTCATCTCTACCAAATGACCACAATTTCCTCTTCAATAAATCTCCACTCTTATAACTGGTACTCTCCCCACTGCTGCTGGTACTACTTTCATTGCTCTGAGTACTATTTTTGGTGCTTGCATATTTCTTTGATTTCTCATTTTCTTTGTTCACTCCCATTAGAGCCCTCCTCTTCTTCCTGCTCCTGATCCCACATGCATTGCAAAGAGACTGCACGTAGCAAAAGATTCAGTAAATCAGATTCATAGCTTCTTATCCCCCCAAAAAAATACATATGTACAAGTCTATATCTATATATACCTTGGGGCCAGTAGGACCACCTCTCCATAGGGGAGTTTTTGAGGTGCCACAATCAACACAAGTTTTAACAAGCGTTGTATCAGATATACCCTTATCACAAATTTTATTTTGGGTTTTCATGTCTTCAGAATCCAATCCCTGTTCAATCAAATCAAATAATTAAAACCAATCAATCTCAACTTTAACAAATCATGCAAATACATTTATAACAGAAATTCATACAAAACTAAGCTCATGAACTTGATCACTTACTTTATCGCTCAGATCCACCATTTGATATCAAATACTGAAGGATTTCTACCAATCCCAGATGAAATTTATGGATCAAACAGCTAGAATACACTTGTTCAGAATACTATGATCACTTTTCACTAAGTAAAAACCAAACCATTGATAAATACCAGCTCCTATAAATACATATGTATAAATAGAGCAAAAGGGTATAGAGATTACGAGAAGGGCAGACGAGGTTTTAGTGAGTGGAGGAATTCGGCTAAGATTGAATTGAAACCGACATATATAGAGAAAGAGAGGACCAACTGATAAAAAAAGGGGGCGGGGGGTAAATATTCTGGGGTGCCTTTTTATTGGAGTTTATGAAAACCCTAAGGCGCGCGGGAGGTTGAAAAGACGAAAAAGGGCTTGGATACAAATATTTTGATCAAAACAGTCCATCCTCCAAATTATAGTGGACAAGTACAGAAAGGGCGCCATTGGATTTTTTTTGGATTGGGTACTTACGGAATTTTAAGAAAATTATTTCATGTTGCCGCCATATGTTGTTTCTAGGATTTTCTTTCCCCGCTGATAATCTTGACCGTCCACTTTTCTGCATTTTGATTAAATTAGAAATAAGGGAAAATTACAGTCACGATATTAAACATTTCACTTTTTTGTAAATTTTGTCCAAATTTTCAAAAAATTCGCAGTTCAAATCCGAATGGATGGAAACCATTACTTTTACTGTTAGTTGACTCCAAAAAATTATTTTGACCAAATCAACAAATGACAAAATGATAACTTCATAATTTTAACATAAAAAAAGAAAAAAAAAAGTTAACACTATTGACCTTCTTAACAAACCACCCCCATTCGCTCAGTGAATAATCGCTGGAAAAGGGCCTCCATTCTGGTCGGATCCATGTGCATTTGAATCTGTGAAGTCATGGGCTCCGGCTCTTCTTCTTCGAAATCATCGGTATCTTCTTCTTCGATATCCACGATGTCATCTGGGTCGTCGGACTCAAAGGTGGGGATATCGAGTACCGGGTTTTCGAGTTGGCCTAAATGGGGGTCAGAGTTTGGTGGGGTTGGCATGGAGGGAGTAATTGTTTCTATAATCTACCCTGAGAAAAATAGGTGAGCAGCGTGCTACAGCGATCGGTGGTGGGAGAGCGGAAGTAGAGCGGGGGTATCCACATCAATAGTACCAACAACAAAATCCCCGTCCGATGTGAATTTCACCCTACCTTCTTCGGCCAACTCTGATTCTGCCAGTTCAACAAAATCCCCTTTTGCATCCTGTTCGGTAGCCAGAGCTCCACTGGTCAAAGACTCGGTCTTCTGATTCTTCTCAGCCAGGCAAACCTCGAGCAAACTTGTACGGACATGGGTAACCATTTAATTGCTCCAATTGAGGTTATGGCTGATTTAATTGCTCCAATTGAGGTTGGGTATTTGTGGCTGCAATTTATAATTCTTAGGTTATGAAGAGTTCTGCCAATAATGGTGGCGGTGGTGGCTGAACTTTGAGGCGGCGATGCTGAGGATGGCGGTGGTGGCCTTCGATGAGTAGATTGGAAGGAAGAATGATTTTGTATATTTATTTTTATTTTTTTGATTTTTTTAATTTAATTTATGGTGGCGGTGGTGGGAGGAGGAAAGGCGGTGGTGGTGCCAATAGTGTGTTGGTGGTGGCACCGGCACTGTTGATGTCGGGAAGGAGAACTGATTCCAATCTTCAGTTTTTTTTTTAAAATTTATTTAATGAGAAAATTGTCAAGTTACCATTTTACCCCTCTTAATTTTGTCAAAATTTACTATTTTTGGTCAATGGACAGAAACCGTCCATTTGGATCTCCGGTGCATATTTTTGAAACTTTTGTTACCATGGGTGGTACAAATGAAAGGTTTGGACAAAATCTGCAAAAAGTGAAATGTTTGGTACCGTAGCTGCAATTTTCCCTAGAAATAATTATAACAATGTAGCCTTTTTGAGCCTCGTTATTTTGCTAAAATGAATTTTGGAATAATGATTTGATAGAGAATGTATGATTAAAAAGTAAGGGAATTTTTTTAATTTGTGTGTAATATTATTTATTAAAAATGTATGATTAAAAATAAAATAGAGAAAATATATTTTTGAAAATAATAAAAATCAAACATTGGCTGAATTTGACTTCCATAAAAAGCGATTTATCCTTATTTGTGTATGTTTATTACGTAAAATTAAACATGGGTTTCAAACCTTCCATTATTGAGGGTGTGTTTGATGAATATTATTGAGAAAAGAATGTATTTTAAATAGTGATATGATAGGAAATATGTGGTTAAAAGTAATGAAAAGTTATTGATGTGATGAAAAAAAATATTTTATTGAAAATTGTGTAGTTGAAAATGAGTTTTAAAAAAATATATTTTGAAAGAATGTGTGACAAACATGGACGAATATGAAATTCATCATAAAACACATATTGGGCGATGCGGTATGGGGTGGGGCTGGGGATTTGGAGAAAATAAAGTTCTTTCATTTTCATTTTTCATGGTTTTCTATTTAATTATTATATTATAGGAAATGTAAATATACCATTTTATCCATAGTTATAAAACTCGGCCCGAACCGATCGCTCGAGCCGGAAAATTGGTGACCCGAGTCCTTGCTCGGGCCGGGTATATTAATTTAATAAGAATGCACATAACTCGGTCAATAACCGGCTTTAACCGAGTTAACCGACGATTTTGATCGAGCTAACCCCGCCGGTTTACCTATTTTCAAAATTACCTTTTAAAATTTTGGAGGTCCTAGGAATTAAATCTAGGACCTCTAAGTAAAACAATTAATTCCTCACCATTGAAGTTGTAGAATACTTTAATGTATTTTTTATGTGCAATGAGTTATAAGTATCCAATAAATCATATATATGTTTTCTAAAAGTATTTTTATAAAAACTTTGGTCAAACATTTTACTTTATTTTATAAACCTAAATAATTAGTGAAAAATAATTTAAAAATAATAATAAATTTGCAGAAAAAATTTTACTTTCATTTTTAATTTTTTTTAGATTTGTATGCAATGACCCACCGGTCCGACCATTGACCCACCAGTTCAACCAGTAACTCAAGACTCGGTATCTTGTTCGAGTCTGGTCTAATAACTATGATTTTATCTCTCATTTAATTTGTCAATTTGATTCAAAACTTCAATTTCAATGTTGACTAACAAACTTCTAGATGAAATCTATCCAATAGACTCCGGTGGCCGATAAAGGGAAAGGTTTGAATGAAGACTGCAAAAATGAAATGTTAAGGTATACTCTGCAACAAAATGAAAGGTTTGAGACTTCTGTTGCAATTTTACCTATTTATTATGCACTCTCTACTAAATTATGACAAGATTTTAGATTAAGAGTGTATTTGAGTCACATTATTTTGGAAAAATGTATTTTAGAATAGTAGATTGATGGAGAATGTGTAGTTGAAAAAGAAAGAAAAATTATTGATGTGATAGAAAATATTATTTTAGTGAAGAATGTGTGGTTGAAAATGAGTAGAAGAATGAGAATGAAAAAAATAATGTGGCTCAAACAGTGGCTAAGTTAAATTAGTCAAGTTAATTATGGAAAAGTTCAGTATTCATACAAAAATTGTTATGGCTGTAGATTAAAAATCGAAAGTCGAAACTATTAGATTGACCTATAAAGTTGCTGGTTCAACCTCATAACCTCTGGCACATTGACATTAGACAATTTTTTGATCAATTTTCTAAATATTCGATTTCAATTATTGATTCTCGCCTAATTGTCGTCAATAAATTTTGTGTCGTTAAGTCCCTGTTTGAGTTCCATTATTTTTTCAAACTCAATTTCAATCCACATTCTTTTCAATAAAATAATTTTGTATGTAAACTCAAAATTTTCTTACTTTTTAACCACGCAATCTTCGAAAGTCACTATTGATATAACTCATTTTTACAAAAAATGAGGCTCAAACATATCCTAATTTAAATTTGATAAAAACTTTAACTAACACATGGAGCTCTCGCATTCAAAAGTATCGCCCTTTCTTCTTCTTTGATAAAGGTGCAGCAAACATGATGAAATAAAATAAAATAAAGTGGTCAAATTTTCTATCATACAAAAACATTTAGCCCCTGTTTCTGTTTGACACTAATTTATTTATCATTCTTATTCTCATTTTTTTCTCTTTCTTCATTTCCAACTACACATTCTCCAAATAAAATAATATTACACACAAATCTGAAAAATTTCATCACTTTTCCACCACACATTCTCTCATCAATACTATTTCAAAAATTATATTCTCATTAAAAAAAGCTTCTAACCCACATTATAAATATTTAGGGTGTGTTTGGTATAGATTTTAATTCAATTAAAATTGAAAATATAGCCGTTATTGGGTCTCACTCGTCTAATAAAAGTCAACAATAATGACTAGTTTTTCAATTTTAATCTCTACCGAACACACCCTTCTTGTAGGGGTTGAAAAAAAAAACATTGTTAATCCCTTAACTTTTATAGCAATTTTGGAATATTAATTTACAATATTGGGAAAATAATAGAATATATAACAACCTTTTTCTTACCAAAAAACTATAATATTTTCAATCAAATGCCCCGTTTGGCCCTCATTATTTGAGATTATAATTTTTTTATTAATGTTTTTTTGAAGAATGTGTGGTTAGAAAAAAAAAAAAAGAAATTTTTTTGAATTTATGTATAATATTATTTTATCAAAAAATGTATAATTGATAAAAAAAAATAGAAAAAATTGAATTATAATTTTAATGTGATCAAACGGGGGGCTAAAGACCTGTGAATAAGGGCCGCATATCATTTCTGCCTTGTTAGTAGTCTTTTGATTTTAGATGACTACCATAGATTATCCTTTTACTAACCATGTTATGAAAGACAAAATATTAGAGGAAAGATCTCCTCCACGATGCTTTAGGGGAGGGGAGGGACGGTGTGGGACCCTCAAGGTTGGGGTTCAATCTTTTTTTTTTCTTTAATATTGGAGGAAAGAAATCACTGAAAAGTTAAAAAGACAAAACGAAGTTAATTGAAATTGCTCTATTAGTCTCAATCTATCGTTCTAGTAGCAAGTCTTTATCCAACTTTTACAACACGATAAATTATCATTTGATCTCACATGTTTAGCTTTATAAATTTAAACTTCTGCCTTTTGGCGTGGATTTTTGTACAAAATTTTGAAGCGGGACGTGTATATGATGTTCAATACTATTCAACTAACATCCGGACAATTTTCTTTATTCGAAACTCTCTGTGCAATTAAAATGAATATTGCAAATCAATTTGCTTATTTTTGTAGGTAGATGACCAAATTTCTACATGGATAATAAGTTTACTATTGCCAATTATCCATTTGTATGCGTTAACTGTATAGATGAAAAGATAACGGATATTGATTGAAGTGTGCTTGCTTTTCATTGTTCTAACCATCACGCCCGTTCACACTCCCCAATAGGGGGGCGCCACATGGCTTGTATGTAAGTCATTATGTATGGCATTTGGTACACCAAGTATTATTCTTGCTACTTTTATTCAATCTTCGAGTATTTACACCACATAATTTTCTCTTCTGCTTATCTCCATTGCAATGGGCTCAGGGGCGGACACAGAACATAAATGTTGGGAGCACAATCGAACTTGTAAAGAAGTTGGAATAAATTTTACACTCGAAAATTTACCTCAAAAAAAATCATACCCCATGTAATTTTGCATCCGAAAATTTACATGAGATATGATTTTTTCGGATGTAAAATTTCGAAATTTTTTGATGTCATATTCCATATAAAGTTTCTTAATAAAATGATAAAAACTACATTGAAATGTTTGTATCGCAAAATAGTAAATGTTAATGAAATAATTGATTTTTTTTGAAAAAATACGATTTAGATGTTTTTCTTTAAGACTCACGTTTAACTTATTTTTAACTATTTTCGATATCTATTTGGACTATTCGTTATGCCCATAATGTAGTTCTCGAAATAACCTTTGAAATGACATAAGCAATTTGTAGGTTCGATTAGTGTACAATCGTCGGAGAATTTTTAAAATTAGTATGTTATCGAAATTCAAATTTATTCTGATTTTGTCCCTGTTTTGTGGAAATTAAAATCAAAATTTTAGTAAATTTTGATAAAAGTTAAAACAATTATAGATTCCATGAAATATGTTATTAAAATTAATTGTTAACTTAAATTTTGATAAAAATTAAAATAATTATAGATTCCATGAAATGTGTTATTAAAATTAATTGTTAACTTTAATTTAGATTATAATTAAATTTCAATCGATACAAAACACGAATTT
>CAIGRF010155865.1:6381-18885 GCA_903798235.1 Fraxinus ornus
ATTCTCATTCTCATTTTTCATTTCAACCACACATTCTCCTAATAAAATAATATTACACACAAATCAAAAACTTTTCATCACTTTTCCACCACACATTCTTACATCAATCACTATTCCAAAATTTCTCTACTCCTCAAAATGGGTTTCAAACAGGGGCTAAAATTTTCTAATTTCTAACTATTTTACAATTGAAATAAAATATTTATAATGTGCGGTCGAAATTGGGCAAATTACAGCTATGATAGAGTCACAAAGTTTAAGTAAAATTGCAGTCCGTGACACCAAGTCTCTTGGTTGTTTGGGTAGGTTTGGACTAGGTCATTGCACTCCTGCCATACGATGCGGGGCTGATTTGCTTATCGTAACTGAACATTTGTCCTTTAATACATATTTTATGCTATCGTAATCCACGTTTACCTATGCTAAATGATTGATCATAAAATTCAAAATTTGGCCTCATTAGTTTTGTATAAAATTAAAACATACTTTATTGGTCATGTACAGCATTGCATTGCTATTCACTAGGCATTGCATTGCTATTCACTAGGCCCTATTTTGTTCCTTTTTATTTCAACCACAATTTCTTTGATATTCACAATTTTTATCAATTTTTTAGTTACACATTTCATCAATTTTTATTTTATTTTAAAATATATTAAAAATCTGATTTTTAACGAAGCCAAACATGAGTAAATAAATCCAAATTTTTTAGTTGTGGGTTTCTCCAATGTTGGTCCAACGGCTTACTTTCAATTTTGATTCATTTGAGTGTAATGGTGGAAGTTGATATGTTTTCCGCCTTCAATTCCATTAGGGATTGGAAATTACTCAAGTTAGGCGGAAAGGAAGTTAGTCAAAAGCAATCTTTCTAATTAATTATTAATTTGCATTGTTGTGTCAAGATCTATGGAAGTCTTGTATTTGTGGTGTTCATGATGTTGTTTTTGGTTCTTGATTTGGTGGCAATACTATACACTTCAACGGTGGGGAAAAAATATTCTTTTTCCTTATATTAAATTTCGACTTATTAATTTGAATTACGAAGGTGTTTGATAGATATTATTGAGAAAATGATGTATTTTAAATAGTGATATGAAGAGAAATATGTGGTTAAAAAATAAGGAAAAGTTATTGATATGATTGAAAATATTATTTTATTAAAAAATGTGTGGCTGAAAACGAATTTTGAAAGAATGTGTGTCAAACATGTGCTATATATAAAAGTATAATAATTTTTTTTCTTTAAAGAATGATATTTTATTCGTCAACTAGATGAGATGATAAACATCACACTAAAACAAATAGCATAGAGGCCATACTATACCAATAATAGCTTAGCAATGAAATTATTACCATGAACAATAGGTGCATTAATTCATAGACAAAAACATGTGCAGTCTCTTTTGCCACTTTAACAATGAGAAATTTTTATCTCGCATATTGAAAATGGGATATCAATTCTATAAATACGTAGTTGAACTTTCGACATGCGTAAATTTATATCACATCATATATTAGTGTTGCCATTGAAAAGTTAATTCAAAACTTAGCACAACAAATTCGAAGTAGTGGCAACATGGAGCAAAGTACCCTACATTTGCTCGTACCATTATTAAAAGCCAAAGATGTCAAGTTGTCAACGGAAGTCTATGACCAGCCGTAGAGCATATCCCTACAAGGCTTATTCAAGCTACATCAAAGGGTAAAGTTCATCATCTCGACCAGATGAAGAAGTGGGCTCATGAATGGTAAAAATTGTGCAGTATGTAGAGTCGTAACCTTTCGCCAAATAAAAAATAATCAGGAAAGGAAATGCAAAAATTTCTATTTTATCCTCTTCAATTCATTATTTGTAACTTGATCAAAACGTACGTTTAAAAAACCTCGAGTGTAAAACGTACTCGTATTCACAAAAAAGAGATGCTTGAGAGGGGGGTCTTGAGACTCGAATTAATTTCAAATAGTTGTACAAAATCTTCTTTAAAAAAATATAATTTAAAGAATAATCTTATTTAGGATAATTGGTATTAAAACATCAATTTGGATGACGCTAATGTGATATTAAATGAGATATATAATTAAATAAATCATTTAGAATTACTCTTATGTACAGAAAATAGGTTGACAGAACTTCTACTACCTCTCACATGAGGTAGGTCTCATATGGGATCAAGCTCATTAAAAAATGGATAAAAAAATTTCCCGACCCCATGCCTTGTGAGTGATCTGTGTGGGGTTTTGTGAACTGCCACCTCTGTAAGCCCAGCAGAACTCAATCATTTAATTTTACGTTTCATTGAATCTATGAGTTAGTACTATTTATACTAATGTTGTAGATGTTAAATAATATTATTATTTGAATTAGGATAGTGTTATTTCAAAATATTACTTTGGCTACCCTATCTCCTTGCTTATGTAATCATGACATTAATGATTCTTTCAAAATACAACTCTTACCCACTCTCATACACATCCTATCGTTGAATAGGAGTGTGTTTAAGTCACATTATTTTGAAAAAATGTATTTAAAAATAATAAAATAATAGAGAATGTGTGATTAAAAAAGAAGAAAAATTATTAATATGATGAAAAATATTATTTTATTAAAAAATTTGTGGTTGAAAATGATACCAGCCGGCCGCTATTTAACTATTGCTAATAGTGCTCCAAGGCCAACCCCACCCCCAAGAAAGACAGCGACGGGAAGTACAGCATGCTCGATATTTTCAACACTAGTCTTGAAACTCTCAAAACTAATAAAAGACTACCCAAATTCATTCCCAGAAAATTCTACTACTATCTATCTCCCTAGCCATGGATCACTCTCAGAACAGGAGAGATCCAAATGCTCCTGAAAATGGTATTTCCGAACAAGATTTTCAGTACAATAAGGCGGATGATAAAACAGATAAGAAAGAAGAAGAGAACGTTGAATCGATAGAGAAGATATTTGAGAGCAAAGAGGTGCCGCCATGGAAGAATCAACTGACTCTCAGGGCATTTGTTGTCAGTTTTGTTTTGGGCATTCTGTTCACTTTCATAGTGATGAAACTCAATCTCACCACTGGTATTATCCCTTCTCTCAACGTTTCTGCCGGCCTATTGGGTTTCTTCTTCGTCAAAACATGGACCAAGTTTCTCGAAAAATCTGGCCTTTTGAAGCAACCATTTACTCGACAAGAAAATACAGTTATTCAGACATGTGTGGTTGCCACCTCGGGCATAGCCTTTAGCGGTTAGTCTCTTCCCCTCCCCCTCCCCCTCCATGTCCATCTTCACCACGCGCATTAATTATTCACTGGTTTGAAAAATACTCCAAATTTTAAGTTCTATTGTTAAGAACGTGTTTAATAACACAACTAATGCAGTAACTTGTATTAATTTAATGTCAAAAAATGTAAGAATATAAGCATTAGTTCGTGTTCACTAGAATTTGAAATATTTTTTCAAAGAAAATTTTAACAAAAAAAAAATTAATTAATTAATTAATTCTTGACTTTAGCGGAATTTCGTTTTCAAGTAGGATTTGATCCAAATAGTGCGTGTGGACCACAGGATTTTATTTGATTTCCTCACAATTGATCAGCTGTGCGTTTGTCCTGAAGTGAAACTATGAATTTGCGCATGCACGTGATGATTCCCAGAAGTGGGGTGTGTCGTTAAGCTGGAGACTTGTTGCACACTTCTAGATTGAGAAATCCAAAAAAAAAAAGCCGTGTCTTAGTTGTCCAACATTTTGGGGGTCCAAAAGTTGTTATATGTCACCTAAGAGCAGTCCGCGTATCTATATTGTGGGGGATTCGACCAGACTCTACTCGATCCTTGCTTGCTTGGATGTGATATGGAATGCATTGAATGTCAATTTGTAACTCGCTAATTTTTGAGTTGATCATACTAAGTTCACATGTTGTTACTTTTGACTAAGTTAATGTTGTCGTCACATCACATGTGATGATTCTAGTACAATAACTGACAGTTGGGGTCTCATTTTATTGATGACTTTCATGGGATTCCTCCTCTGTTTTCATAAATAGCTTATATTTGTCAACTGATTTAGTCTTTGTTCCATGGAAAATTTTGCTGCATTCATAACTGCTTTTCTTACTAGATCCATATTTGAGTGTGTGTTCGAGAGAGAGAGAGAGAGACCCACAAACTAAGTCAAAGCTGGAGATAAGAATCTCCAATTATGTTGGGTCATGCAAATAATTAAGATCTATAGTGACTTTGTGATTATATATTGATTTTTTAAACTTGTTAACAAAGAAATGATGGCATAAGCACTTGGTCAATTGATAAGAATTATGAAGAATTGGATTAAATTTCTTGTAATGTTTTGATTCTCATAAGGTGAAATAATTGAAATTTAAAACTACTAGTAATTATGGAGTGGAGATTATTGTTATACTAGTCCACGTTCGTAATGTATGGTCTCTTCTCTATTTTTTTTTAAGGTTAATGATCTCTATCTTTGATCAATAAGTGTCATTATATTTTTATTTTAATATTAAAACGGATGAAAAAATATTTTATATTTTGATATAAATTATATTTATTCGTGTAAATCTAAAGATTGCATGATTCATATTTATTAGCTAGTGAACATCAAGATATATAGCATTTAGACCCGTTCACAAGGTAGAAGGTTTTGATTCCGCTTCGTGTAGAAGAGTTTCTCGAAGAAGTTACCTTAGATTAGCTTTATCTAAAATCTTTTCTAGAAGCAAAATTATCTAAATATTGTAAAGTAACTTCTTAATCTCATAGACAGTTTTTGGCTTTTCAAAAGTCCTACCAAACAGCCCTTAATCAAATAATAACGGAGATTTATTCGTTTTATATTAATTGGGCTCATGGTAAATTATTTTATAGATCAATGCCTTGATTTTATATACACATTCATTTTCATATGTATGTGGTAAATGATGATCGTAGAGATCATCCAAATGGGAGGTTTTGCAACTGAAGCGAGCTGCTCTACCTTATGGATGGAATTTCAATTAACTAAATATATAAGAACCTCAAAGTCCCGTCTTTTGAATAAAAAAATGAATTAGTTAGATCTCGGATTTCTAGTCTATTCTATTTTGGTAGTTTGATCGTGAAATTTATTTATTTCTGTTTTTTCGGAATATGAGCGTGACTTGTTATAATTGATCTTATTGGTAATATAGAGAATATGTCTGTTATCTTGCTAGAGATTTGTTATAATTGATCTTATTGGTAATATAGAGAATATGTCTGTTATCTTGCTAGAGATGTTTCTAATTCGTCGGATATTTATTCTAGTATTTGAAACACGGAATATATAAACTAGATTAAGAAATATTTGAACTATGATTTATACTTAATATTCGACCTCGTGTCCGGAATCCAAAAAATAAGGTCAATACCCCCAGAACCACACTTGTAACCCAAATCAATTCACAAGGTTTTTTAAATCTACCCGTGAGGTACACATGAAAACATGTAGGATCATCATTAGAACCATCATACTTATGGACCATCGATGAACTGATCAGATTAAACCAACCAAAGTTAGCTTCCATCATTATGTATTGAACAGAGGCAAAAGCCTCTATAATAGTCACGATAGTAAAAAATCATGGCAAACCTCGTAGCTACTTGTACTAAAAAACAAGTAAGCATAATTCCCATGAACAATAAACTATATTCACATGGGGATACCTTAGTACTCTGAATTCATAGCACACAAGAAAGTGGACATTTTAATTTTGTTTGTAACTGTAGATTGATACTCTGATAAGTTTTCTCCTCTGGAATGTAGACCTAAATCTTCGCAAGTTACATGCATTGATTAGTTCCTAAGCTATATGTTGATGAATTCTCGGCATATACCATATTCTTCAAGAAAATGCATTCATCTTATGTGTGGCTTTCACTTGAATTGGCCATTGCAGTAGGAAAATAGTATCATCTTTCTAGTTTTTGTTTGAGTAAAAGCATGCTTATTATGATTTTAAGAAACTATGATTTTATATATAAACATTTGCCACAATATCGAAATCATGAGTGAATTTGAATGAGCAGGAGGTTTTGGAAGTTACCTATTCGGAATGAGTAATGTTATTGCCAAACAATCTACTGAAGCAAATGATGGACAGAATATTAAGAACCCATCACTAACTTGGATGATTGGCTTTCTCTTTGTGGTTAGCTTTCTCGGGCTCTTCTCTGTGGTGCCCCTTCGAAAGGTACATTATTAAACTCAGCAACACTTTTGTTACTATACATAAGAGTTCGCTTAAGTGCCTTAAGACATCCTATAAAGTTTTTGAGGTATGTTAAGTATGAAGTTTAGACAACAGACGAGACGGTGGAGACTGGAAATTCTTCTGTCTTGTGGATGCTCCAAAATCGTAAACTGCATGCATCAATTAAACCTGTTTAGACCATAACTTGACTTTGACTTGTACAAATGTTTGGAATTGAGAAAAATAATTCTAAATTGTTTCAAAATTTGCTTCAATTTGAGCTGAATGATTTTTCCTTATCATTGCAATGTAATGGTTTATATCATGCTAGAATCTTTATTTGTATATTATTGCATGATTTAGATAATGATCATTGACTTCAAACTGACTTATCCAAGTGGAACGGCAACTGCTCACCTAATCAATAGCTTCCACACTCCCCAAGGAGCCAAACTAGCAAAGTGAGTCTCTATAGTTCTTAGCTAAACTTCCTTTTATTGATCTTGATGTGGTCAAATTGGAATCTCATCTTCTTCTTGTTGCTTCACTTCAGAAAACAAGTCAGAACTCTTGGAAAATTCTTCTCTTTCAGCTTCCTGTGGGGATTCTTCCAGTGGTTTTTCACTGCAGGAGATGGCTGTGGATTCGTAAACTTTCCCACATTGGGTCTTAAAGCCTACGAGAACAGGTGAGTGATGAAAATATTTCTCAAAAGAATGTAAAAAATTATATTATCTATCTATATGTTCGTGTAGTAGAGTAGAAAAGATTTTGATAAGAAGAATTTAACCTTTTATTTTCCCTTTCATTCTATTGTTAATTCAAAAACCAGGTTTTACTTCGATTTCTCAGCAACATATGTTGGAGTTGGCATGATATGCCCATATCTGATCAATGTGTCTTTGCTAGTCGGAGCAATCCTCTCTTGGGGTATAATGTGGCCACTCATAGGAGACAGGAAGGGTGATTGGTACTCTGCAGAATATAGCTCTAGCAGCCTTCATGGTTTGCAAGGCTACAGGGTACATTCTTAATTTCTTTAATTTAAGATAACAATTACAAGTTTTGACCATCTAACCATTGATTCGTTTCTTCTTATAGGTTTTCATAGCAATAGCCATGATCCTCGGTGATGGCCTCTACAACTTCTTTAAGGTCCTTGGTCACACTATATTTGGGCTCTATCACCAAGTCCGAGATAAAAATTCTCGATCAGTCCTCCCAGTTGGTGGCCATTCCTCTCCTACGGATTCTTTGTCTTATGATGACCAGCGCCGAACCCAACTTTTTCTCAAAGACCAAATCCCTATATGGGTCGCCGTTGTTGGATACATCAGTATTGCAATAATCTCTGCTGCAACACTTCCACACATCTTTCCCCCACTCAAGTGGTATTACATTGTCGTTATATACATTTTTGCACCCACACTAGCCTTCTGTAATGCATATGGGTGTGGGCTCACTGACTGGTCATTAGCATCTACTTATGGAAAGCTAGCTATCTTTGTTATTGGTGCATGGGCTGGAGCCTCCCATGGCGGTGTTCTTGCAGGACTAGCTGCATGTGGCGTCATGATGAATATTGTCTCGACTGCATCTGACCTAACGCAGGACTTCAAGACTGGTTATATGACCCTGGCTTCCCCACGGTCCATGTTTGTGAGCCAGATTATTGGAACAGCAATGGGATGTGTAATTTCACCGTGTGTATTTTGGCTCTTCTACAAGGCGTTTCATGATTTGGGTGTCCCTGGTTCACAGTATTCTGCACCTTATGCTCTTGTGTACCGTAACATGGCAATCTTGGGAGTTGAGGGGTTCGATTCTTTGCCAAAGAAATGCATTACTCTATGCTACGTGTTCTTTATTGCAGCCGTCGTTATTAATGGAATAAGAGACATCGTGGGAAAGAAATGGGCTAGATTTATTCCTCTTCCCATGGCAATGGCTATACCATTTTATCTTGGAGCATATTTTACTATTGATATGTGCATTGGAAGTTTGATACTGTTTATTTGGGAGAAGATTGACAAAGCAAAGGCTGATGCGTTTGGTCCAGCTGTGGCTTCTGGATTGATCTGTGGCGACGGGATATGGACATTGCCTAGTTCAATATTAGCCTTGGCAGGCGTAAATCCACCCATTTGCATGAAATTTCTGTCCAGGAAAACAAATGCAAAGGTTGATGTTTTCTTAACATCTTAGCTCCGATATCGAGTTCAGCAGCTATAAGCCTGTAACCGGATTTCATCAATATCCGTGTGGTGCTTGTCATTTCATTCTTGTTTTTCCTTATATAGCAAGTCTGCTCTGCCACTGATATTACTAAAATGTTACTATCGCGTAAATATAAGGTGTGCAAATTACGTGCCAATTAAGTGCATGGGATCTGAGGGAAATCCATATCTTGTGATCTTGAAAACATTGAATAATTCCATCTCTCAATCTCATTCTCAGTTCAAATGTCCTTGCACGTTTTCCCTTTTCGTTATGGAATTTGACTCAGATATATGTACATAGTCCCAAGTTTCTATGCGAACAAAAAAGTGAACGAAGATTCTACAAGAATTATTTTGTATTTAACTGGCGTTTTTGCTATATATCTACGCTAAATTCAAGTATAATCTCAGTGACAATGCATAATTGTTGCTTATGCCTCAATCAACTCTCTAATAGGCCTCCTGTTCACATTCTCTGAAGGAATATCAGTAAACTCAGAGAGGATAGCCCTGAACTCTTCTCCTGAAAGTGTTTCCCTCTCCAGCAGCACCTCCACTAATTTATCAATTGCGTCTCTGTTGTTCCTTATGAGCTTTTTCGCAATTTCATACGCATTTTCTATAATAAGTCTAACTGATTTATCAATGTCTTCAGCAAGTTTCTCCGACATTTGATTTCTAGCTAACATTCGTAATACCACGTCACTACTCTGCACGCCTTGATCAATCAGTGCCCATGGGCCAATCTCAGACATTCCATATGTAATTACCATCTGATTTAGAAAACAGAAAATCTTAAAATTAGCATATGAAGCATGTTATTTTATGGTATAAAGCAATTTCTTTCATTATAATTACCTGTCTAGCTATTTGAGTTATTTGTTGCAAGTCTCCTGCTGCACCAGTTGTGATTTCTGCATCACCAAATATTACTTCCTCAGTTGCCCTGCCTCCCAGACCTCCCACGATTCTTGCAAACAATTGTTTCTTAGATATCAACGTCGGATCTTCACCAGGTATGAACCATGTTAGACCTCGAGCTTGTCCTCGAGGGATCAATGTAACTTTTTGTACTGGATAGTGCCCCGGGGTCAAACTCCTGTGAACATGAAAATCATAATGCTATTGTTCTTGAAAAGAGCTTAATGCACTGTAACAATCATGATGAGTCGAGCTTCTTCACCGTAAATAATCAACTTACGCACAAACTGCATGTCCAATTTCGTGATAAGCAACTAAGATCTTGTTCTTTCCCTCAGTCATCTTGGTTCCTTCCATTCCTGCCACAATCCGGTCGATTGAATCATCTATTTCTTGCAATGTAATTTTAGGTTTACCTCTTCGACCAGCTAGAATTGCAGCCTCATTCATAAGGTTTGCTAAATCTGCACCACTAAATCCGGGAGTTCGCATGGCAATAACAGTAAGATCAACATCCTTGTCTAGTTTCTTGTTTTTACTATGAACCCTTAGTATTTCGTCCCTTCCTTTAACATCTGGTAATCCTACTGTAACCTGTGCTTGACAACATTAAACCCATAATCACGTCCATAAGATTAATCTTCCAAACATTTTATTAGTCTCCACAAACAAAAGATGGAATATTTACCACGACTAACCTGTCTGTCAAACCTTCCTGGTCTAAGCAGTGCAGCGTCAATAATTTCTGGTCTGTTAGTAGCAGCAATGACAATTACTCCAGTGTTTTCAGTAAAACCATCCATTTCTGTCAGCAATTGATTAAGTGTTTGTTCCCTTTCATCATTTCCTCCCCCAATGCCAGTTCCTCTCTGCCTTCCAACTGCATCTATCTCGTCGATAAACACCAGACAAGGGGAATTTGTCTTCGCCTTGTTAAACAAGTCCCTTACTCTAGATGCTCCCACCCCAACAAACATTTCAATAAACTCAGATCCTGACAGAGAAAAGAAAGGGACCCCTGCTTCTCCAGCTATCGCCTTAGCCAGCAACGTCTTCCCAGTTCCCGGTGGTCCAACTAAAAGCACTCCTTTTGGAATTCTTGCCCCTACTGCAGCAAACTTTTCCGGGGTCTTCAAAAACTCAACAATTTCCTGAAAATCTTGCTTTGCTTCATCAATTCCAGCTACATCATCAAATGTTACTCCGGTGTTGGGTTCCATCTGAAATTTAGCTTTGCTCCTGCAAGTATATAATTAGTCTTACACTGAATATCATACGTCGAAAAGAAATTTCCATATGTCCAAAGTAATTATGTTAAAAATACCTTCCTAATCCAAAAGGTAAATTAGGGCCTCCAGGAGTATTAGAAGACGAACTTCGCAGAAGTACATAGCCTAAAAGTATCAATGGAAAAGCCAAGTTTCCAAGCAAATCAAGAAGGGAAGCTGTCATATTAATTTCCATTGGATGCGCAGCAAAATCCACATCCTTTTCTTTGAATTTCCTCAAGAGTTCTCGCGGCAATCCAGGTAACTGAATCTTGACCCTCTGGATTTTGTTCAGTGCAGGATTGTATATCTCAGCGATTGCCACAGTCCCGTTCTCAAACAAATCTACTTTGTTGACAGCACCTTGATCCAAGTATTCCAAAAATCTTGAATATGACATTCTACTTGATGTGGCTTCGGCTGGGCTCTCCGGTTCAGCTGCTCTTGCACTTGCAGGCTGAACTAGAGCCCCTCCGAAAACTCCCACTCCAATAATGTTTAACAGTTTTCTTCTGCTAAATTTGGCATCTGGCGGCGTTTTTTGCAACGGATTAGTTTCTCTACAGAGGTTTGGCTTTGATTTCGTATGGTGATCATCTTTGGAAAGGTCTTGAAATTTGTAGATGGGTCGATAGGAGGCAGAAAGAGAAGGAGCAGGGTACATTTTCTTGCTGCAACCAAAATCTAAATGTAAAATGGTAGTTCGAAGAGTAGGTCAATTTTTGGAGGGAATGTTATGAAACAGCAGTTTAAATAGGATAAGAATGAGATGTTTCTAGTTATCACAATTTCACGAAGGATCTAGAGTATGAATACGAGTTCATGCATATGATTGGCAGACATAAGCAGATCTTTTCTGTGACCATACATTTGGAAAAATTAAGGTCTTTCGTTGTGACACCTGTGTGGACGATGATTCTAGTTCGTGTTAGAATTTTTTGTCGATCATCAGTCTAATCAAATTGTAGTTTTGTTATTTTTAAAATTCAAAAGTTATTATTAGTCTTCTTTTCAATTAGAAATCTGTGTATTGAAATGCAAGTATTCGATTTTAAGGACATTTCTGTAGGATCCATCCTGAAATTTTGGGGGCTTCTACCCAACCTTTCCAACGAGCCTTTGATATAGTTAAAAATGGGCTGAATTTTGGGTCGATCGACCAGTTCAAACGTGAACCCTGCAAAAATATTCCTAATTGTTCCTGTGAAAATTTAAATTTAAAATTGAAAATTGTTCTTTCCCACCACATGGGCTTATCACGGGGCTTCTTTTAAGCTTTTTTAAAAGGTCTATTGATAGAAATGTAAAATACATATTTTTCCTTCTTTATTTTATGCGCTCGTATGTTTATTTTGTGTTTAAATGTACTTAGTATTCTCATATTTTGGTTTAGGTGGCAATTCTATGGATGTGGCGTAATTTGGAAGAAATAGATGAAACAAGACCAAAATGGACGAAAGTGAAAGTTCATGGACTAAAGTGCAAATATTCAAAAATTGTATCGAACCTCATGATGAAGACTTAAGAGTGTTAGATGCCAATTGGATGAAAAAATGAGTCAAAGTGATGAAATATAGCCAAGACATTATTACATATCAACTTTCAAACTGAAAAGTTTTGCATCGGTTTTCAGTCACATATTGAGACCAGTTTTGAACATAGAAAACGATCGAATTAGAAGATAGTTTCTGAAGAAAAGTTGTAGCCCTTTTAGTTACCTTTCTAAAGTATCTTTAATAACCTCAATCGGATATCGATAGAGAACGTTATGGCTAAAATACTGAAAGCTATTCAGGAGAAAGTTTCGTAAAACGGATCATCCGGCCGCACCGCATAGACCACTTCCAAGAGTTTGAGGGCTAAATTCATTTGTTTCTTGCG
>CAIGRF010155927.1:21437-34849 GCA_903798235.1 Fraxinus ornus
CTTGGTAACGGGGACGTAGAACACATTGTGTATCGAATCCCATTAAATTCGTTTGTTATCTTGATTACACTTTATTTTAAATTGCTACTTATATTGTGTCATATCCATACTTGACTTAAGTTATCGAATTTGCATATTTATTTCTCATATTACACTTTGCATTTATATCTTGTGTATTAAATAGTTTTGAGACTAAGTGTCGAAAAAGTTTCAAAAATCAATTCATCCCCCCTCTTGGTTAGTTATTCTTGGGTTAACAGTAAGGAACCTCTGTATACACAATAACGAAAGAGGGACTTGCCTGTAGCACCATGAACCGCGTTGTTGTATGCAAACTCGACCCGAGATAGTTTAAGATCCCACTCTTTGGATTTATCTCCAAAAACATTTCGAACCATATTTCCAAGGGTACGGTTCATGACTTCGACCTATCTATCAGTTTTGGAATGTGTAGTTTTGCTTCAATTCAAACTCATCCCAAACAACTTCAACAATGTAATCCAAAAGTGTCCCGCAAACTTTGTATCCCGATATGATGTGATAGAGTTCGAGACTCCATGCAATCAAACAACCTCCCTAAAAAATAGTTTGACAATATTTGATGCATCTGTTGTCTTCCAACAAGCTATAAAGTGAGTCATCTTGAAAAACAAGGTAATCCCAAAATGATCCATAGCAAGATCTTGCCATATTCTCTAAGGGATAGGAAGTGGCATGTTTAACCCGGTATTCTGCACTTGACCCTTTAACACCTAACAATATAACATTTTCTAATAATAACCCTAACATCTCGCTTCATCTGTGGCTAATAATACTTACCTTCGAAACTGTCTATTGTCTTGTCATGCCCTAAGTGTCCACTTAGACCTCCACCACACAGATCTCGAATCAGATTTTCACGTAGAGAGGAAACGGGAATGCAAATCTAATTGGCTTTGAGCAAATATCCATCACTAATATAAAAATCCACCACTGATTCATGATTCAAGCACTTGCTCTAAATCTCCTTAAAGTCAGGATCATACAATTCTTTCAAGCATTCGAACCCAGCAATTTTCCTTGACAGTGTGACCGGGCAAAAGGCTCTCCGACTAAGGGCATCCGTAACTCTATTCATACTTCCAGATTTTTGTTTAATCACAAAAGGAGATTTCTTGAGGAAAGTCACCCACCGAGTATGCATTTTGCTAATATGTTTTCGACTATAAATAAACTTTAGGGCTTGATGAGCAGTAAACAACACAAGCTTATTATGTATGAGGTAGTGTTCCCATTGCTTCAAAGCTCTCACAAATGCATAGAATTCCTACTCATAAGTATTCCACTTCTGCCTAACATCACTCAAATTTTCTGAAAAGAAAGCCATGAGTCTCTTCTTTTGGGAAAGATAGTCCCAACACCAACCCACTAGCATCACATTCCACTTCAAAGATCTTCTCGAAGTTTGACAAAGTTAATACTGGAGCTATGTACAACTTTTCCTTAATGAATGCGAAACTCTTATCTTAATCATCTCCCCAATTGAATCTAACCTTCTTCAAACATTCTGTAAGTGTCATAATAGTCCTAAAATGTCTGATAAATCGTCTATAGAAAGTTGTCAAACCATGGAAACTGCTTACTTCAGAAACTAATTTTGGTCAATCTCGGATTGTTCTTGGCTTCTCTTCATCCACTTGTGGACCATCTTCACCAACCACAAAGCCTAGTAACAATAGTTTATGTGTACAGAAAGTGCACTTCTTAAGGTTGATGTACAATTAATTCTTCTTTGGAACATCTAAGACTTGCCTCAACTGAACCAAGTGATCTTCTTTGGACTTTTTGTAAAGGAATATGTTATCGATATAAATGTCAACAAAAGACCCAATGAAAGGACAATGAACCTGGTTCATCAATCTTATGAAGGTACTCGGGGCGTTTGAAAGTCCGAATGGCATCACCAACCATTTGTAAAGTCCATCCTTACTCTTGAAGGCAGTCTTCCATTTATCCCCGGGTTTGATATGGATCTGGTGATAGCCACTATGAAGGTCTATTTTCGAAAAGACTTTAGAACCCTCAAGCACATCCAACATGTCTTCCAACAGTAGAATGGGAAACCTATACTTCATTGTGATCTTGTTGATGGCCTGATTGTCAACACACATACGTCACTTTCCATCCTTCTTTGGCCCTAAGAACACAGGTACTGCACTCAGACTCGTACTCTCTCTTATAAATCATTTCCTCAACAGTCTCTCCATTTGCTTCCTCAGAATCTCATTCTCTTTCGAACTCATTCGATAATGAGGTAAATTTGGAAGACTAGTCTCAAGTACCAAATCAATTGGTGCTGAATATTCTTCATAGAAGGTGACTCATTCGGCAATTAATCAGAAACCAAATCTTTAAATTATTTCAATATTTCCTACACTTCAGATGGAACACCCTCATTTTTCTTATTTGTTGTAAAAAGCCTCTTTACCACAACTGGATAAAAGCAATTGGACTGCTTACGAAATTTGAAATATCCTTATTACTTGTAAGGGTCGGAAAACTCTTAGTTCATTGTTGGGTGGAATTATCCTTCTGTTTGAGAGGAACCATAACAATTGTATGACTTCCCCATGTAAATAGTGCCAATTATCATACCCTTTCAGAGTTGAATTTACACCAAATTACCATGGACGACCTAGCAGAATATGGCCAGCATCTATGTCTATGACATCTCACACAATTTCATCTTTATAATGCTTAACAATATAAACAAGTACTTTGAAAGTCTTAGGGACCCGAACAGAAGGACATTTCTTGACCCCAACCAAGGGAGTAAGGATTAGGTTGGTTCTCAGTTGGTAATTTCAGCAAATTCACCAACCTCTTCAATACAAAGTTCTCATTGCTTCTATTGTCCACAATAACTTTGCATACCTTATTTTGATAGAACAAAGCGAACGGAATATGCAGTGATACTGCCCTTCTTCCTTAGGCGACAAAAGGATCCACTGCAATACCAAAGTGACCCTTTCCACACCTCCCTCCATAGCAAACTCAACTCTTGCATACTCATTTTCCACCTTAGCATCTTCTTCCTCGTCCACTGTCTCCAGCTATACCATACCGAATTGACCTATTTTCTTTCCAGGTAATTATTGGAATGATGCCCAGGTTTGTGGCATCTATAACAAATATCTCATGTGGGCCTAGTATAGGGATTTGCATTCTGAGGTGTGCCTCGGGTTTGACCTGTGTTTCCAAACTGACCACTATTGCCAACATTGCTCATGCTAGAGTTAGTAGGGCCTTCCCTTTGTCCAAAGGAACAAACAATGATGGTTCGACAGGTAGGAGAACTCTCCTATAAGTGGTCGCCCTTTTATCAAATTCCATCATCTCAGCTTTCGTCACCATGTTATTGGCTTCTTGCAATGTCCAAAATATTATGCAACCCAATTCTATTTTGAACAGCCACCTTCAAACACAAGTATACCTTGTTATCCTCTGATATTCGAATTTTGATAGGTTGTTCCGCTCTGCCAACCACATAAATTCTTCGGTAGAGTCCGATATTGTGCAACTACCCTGTGTGCATCCCATGTACATACGATACAAAATCTATTCGTAATCTGTAGGTAGAAACCAACCCAACATACACTGCTTCATTTTTCTCTAAACCTGAATCTAACTATTTCCTTGTCTTCTCTGAGTATTCTATAATTGATCCCAACATACTGCCGCACTGTCACCATCTTAATCATCTTGTCCTCCGACACATTTATAATTTTGAAAAATCGTTCAACCTCTACCAACCAATCCAAAAAGTCCTCGATCTTTATGTTACCAAAGAACAGAAGAATGTCTTGCCTAATCCGATAATCATCAAAGGTATTTCGATTTTGATGATTACGTGAAAGCACTTCGAACTCCTCCTCTAACTCCGATACGTTTTCGTCTACTACAAGCCTCCTATTATTTCCTCTATGAGCTAAGGCTCAGTGATCCGTTCATTGTTGGTTTTCTATTGTTCATTCTGTCAATTGTTTCCAACACCATGCGGCAACAATTGACTAATCTCTTCGATCTGAGTAGTAAGATCGCCAATCCGTCGATTTTGAGCATCCAAATCTGCCTTAGTTATTGGTACGTCACCCATGGTTGTGAATCAAAGATATAGAGATGGAAAATCATGCTCTGACGCCACTTGACGCAACGCGAAACAAGGAATTCAATCGTAAACATTAAGAACGCAATTTCAAAATCCACCAAATTCAAGAAAAATAAACTCATGAAATTTTATTATTGTAAGATGATCAAAAATGATAAATTAACCCTTTATTTATAAGGGTTTACATGAAAACCTAGTTTAAAAAAACTAAGATCGTAAAGAACTTAAAATAAACTAAATGACAAAAATAGTACTAAAACTTTAAAAGCGATTTTCGAGTCCTAAACTAACTCGGATGGACAAAATCTATCATAGATCAAAGCATAGCAGTGGGTTCTACTCGTCTCGTTGTTCTATTTTCGAAATGGTATTATTGGCCTAAATTAGAGCTCGACTGCCACAAATGCATTATTGCATTTTTTTCCTTTTCGGTCTAATTTTTTTCAATACATTCAACCATCTGTTATACATCAAAATAGGTTTGAAGTTTTAAATCGGATCAAAGAGATATAATCAGATTTGAGAAAATGATTTAAGTTTAATTTTTTGTCAAAACTACTTAAAGTTATAGAATAAAGCTATCTAGCATCAATTTACGTGGCATTATTTAATAAATTCAATTAAATGTGAAATTATATTATTCATTTAATTTAACTTGTAATTTAATGTCACTAGTGATGGCACCTAGATTGGCCAAACCAGCTAATCCCCAGGGCACTAACACAATATTTTGAGTAATGTTATTTAGCTCGTATTGCAACACCAATTTAGTTAACATGTGATTAAATGATAGGTACGATTAAATTAATTACATATTTTTACTTTTTATTGAACACAGGAAAGTGCTATATTATTCCGTTATTTTAGTTATATACATGCACCTTGGACTCGAAAATAGTGATTTTGTGTTATTTCTAGTAGAACTGAAGAAAGAAAATTTGACATTGGAAGAGAAAGGACAAGCAGCAAAGCAAACTCATGTATTCGCTTTTGAATATTCCTGCAGTATCAGTGACACTGAGTTTCACTGCCCTCTTCACATCAGCTCTATTTATACGCTATTTTCTCAATCTTTATCTGATCACAGCCCAGTTGGAAAGTTGTTGGTCCACAAACAAAGTTGAATTACTCATTCCCCTCGTCCAATTCGTGTAATTCAAGTACAAAGCTTGGTGGGTTTTGGGTTAGGGCACTTATCTTCAATCCCACCCAAGATCCCTTTGTCAAGGAAGCTCTCAAGATAAATTAATATTTAAGGGCTTGATTTCTTTGGCTGTCATTTTTTGCTTCTGTGGTGATTTACCTTTTCTCTGAGTTGCCTCATGCACGTGGAATTCATATCTAGGCACATATTTTCGGAATTCTTGAACTCAGACTCAATGCTCTAGTTAAGCTTCGTTTGGATCCGTACTTTTAGTTGGCGAGGAAAAAGTGAAAATATTAATAAACAGAGGTCTCAACTTCCATCTACTTTTACTTTTAAGTTCCATAATCAAGATGGAGCATTAATAGATTATGTTAACTAACAAGATACCTTATAAGCAGTGACGAGTGATATAGAGAATAGCTATCCATTGTCGCTATAATTTGTGGGAATAGTGAGTTACATTAGTTTTGAGAATATTTGTATGGACTAATTACGTTGTAATATTGAAGAGGAAAAGGAGATGGAAACAAGAAAAGAAGAATAAGGCTACAACAAGTGATACGTTGTCCTAAAAACGATATTTGCATTCTCTAGTATGCTTTTAGGATTTTCGACAAATAGTTAAGAAGATTGACAAGCTTTCAAGAGAAAAGCACAAAATTAAAAATGATTCTTTCTAGTTGAACTTGTAGAAAACTTGAAGAAGATTTGAATATATATATATAGAATTGGGAAAATTTAAGTGTAGAATGAATAATGACTTCTAATGTTGTTTTCTTATGTTTGAAATTGGAAATCTATCACCTATTTATAGATTTTTAACATTAGACCATGAAAAGACTCCAAACACTAGTGAAAAGTTGGGAACTTTCCACCAAAAAGCACTAGAAATTCAAATAAAAAATCAGCCCAACAGAAATTTTTTTAAACCATACTTAAGCATGGTTATATTCATGCGTACAAGTGGTAGAATCAAAATTGCTTCTGTTTTCTGCAAACAATGTCGTGCTTACTGGTGTGCTGTCGTAGACACCCAAAAATAAAACCTTAACTTCTGAAAACAAATGTAGTAGTGAAAGTAAGGGTCGATCCCACGAAGAGTGATTAATCTAATTTTATATTATGTAAACGATGATTGGGAGGTTTTGATTATACGCAAACAACTTTAAATAAGTCAATTAAAGAATAACTGAAATTAAATAATGAAAGTAATCAAAAGAACGAACCTTTGTCTAAGTCTACATCCACCATTAAATTTCACAACTGATCATAGATGCAAATATATATTAATTCTCACTTTGAATATTCACCATTGGATTTATTTTCCTAATTCTCCTTAATTGTAGTTAATTAGAAAACAAGTGATCCAATTAACCCTAATTACTAAATGACCCAAGACAAGCGCTATGAATTTAATCTAGTAACCCCCCTAATAATTAGAGAAATCGATGAAATTAAATAACACAATCACAAGCGGTTGTATTTAATCTAGTCAAATGTTCTTCCTAAGATTTAATTTCTAACGCAAGAAATCATTAAATCCTAGTTGGTTCATAAATTAAAGAGATCAAACAATTACGGATTTAATATTTGATTTAGTAATAGATTAAAACAAATAATAAACTAGTAAGACTCCTAGCAATTAAACGTAACAATCATGAAAATAAGTGCAGAAAAACATTCAATACTCAAAACATGAATTAAACAATGAAAATAATATAGATCTAACAGTTGTATTGGTTTCGAGACTTCAGTTTCCTTCGACAAAGTACAAGAAGTTAGCTACTCATGAGAATTCTAGCACAAAATAAGAGAGAAAAGGGTATGGGGGCGTGTGTGTATTTTCTGGAAAGTTTTAATATTTAAAAAACGTTCTGAAATTTGTTTCCATAAGTGTTAGAGTGAAATTCGGAAACCAGATTTTTCGCATCGAAAGTGTACTATGCGGTCGCATAGTTCATTTGGAACTCGACCATAATTTCTCTGAACCCTTCTATGCGACCGCATAGATGTTGATACTATGTGACTGCATAGCATTGACATTTATGCTATTGTTGTGTTTCAGTCCTCAAACTTTGTTTTCTCGATTCTCGATTTCTTTTCTCGTTTTTCTTCTTCCAATGCGTCATGTCTTCTATCAATTGGTCTTCAAATCTTTCACATCTTCATTTTGCTTTTTGAATCATCTTTTGGATATTTGCATCTTGGTCCTTAAACTTTGATTTTCTTTCATTTAAGTCATTTTTCGCTTGTTTCTTCTAAATTCCATCATATTCATCCAATTGCAACCTAAACCAAAATATAAGAGTACTGAGTACATTCAGGTATTAATTAATCACAAAAGCATAGGATAAAGGGATGAAAAATATAGCGTTTTACATTCTCATCAAATTTCCCCACACTTAGCTTTTGTTCGTCCTCGGACAAAACTCAATTTTTACTTTCCTCAAAAATACCAAGGTTGTAACGCCATAAGTATAGAACAACCTTACTCTTTAAAACACATAACATAGCATGAACAAACATTCTCACACAACTTACAATCAATTAGCGAAAATTCTCATATGAAGATGAAGTAAACCAAACATGTAGACCCTCACGAAAATAAGCATTCGACTCTCATGTGTATAAATATTACGTGTTTTGCTCAAGTTCATTCGAATGGAGATGACCTACCATATGCTTGCATATCTTCTCATTCTCCACCAATTAGACCACATGAATAACATAAATCTTAAAGACTTTTTGAAGGTTGTAACGGGGCTTAGCGTCAAGGTGGAAAATATTTGGGAATGTAGCTCAAGAGCCATCGAAACTAGTGGAGCAAACATGAATCAACTCAAGCTCAAATATATAAGACATGTAAAGCACATCACTCCACTCAGCAGTTTCTTCAATTTGCATCTATCCTGCATAAATAAATCACCTTCTTAGCATTTTAGGAGGAATTATGGACAAGTTTCTAACATTAAAGTCATTTCCTCCATCACATTCTTTTTTTTTTTTTACTCAACAATGGAACTTGTAAATTGAGAATGAAAATCATATTCCAATTCACCAGTCATAGTCCTACCATAACTACATACACACCCATACTTATTTCTTGCGCACACATACATATCATAATGATGAACAATACTCCACTAGCTCTATAGCTTGGGTAAAGACATTGTTTATCCAGGTTAAACTTGTAACATGAGTTTATAAAAAAAGAAAAAAGAAAAGGCAATCAAGCTCAAAGGGGCTTAACAAAAGAAAAAATTAATTACAAGGTATGCAATTTAGCTTAGGTAGCTAACTTATAAAACAAAGATGGCCTTAATCATGTTCATGCATGCATGTATCAATATGGCCTTGAAGAGAATCAAGGCAAGTTCTAGAGAAACAAATATGTGGAAGAATATCACTCATGAAAGAAAATAGTGAGACTGATATGGATGTGTTAGTCTAAAGGCTCAGAATCTCACCGACTTTTGTCTACAAAATTCAATTACTACTATCCTCAAAGAAAATAACTAGAGTAATTAACTCTAAGTTGGGAGATTACTTATTCAATCATGTTATGAGTTTTTTTAGAAGCTCAATTGAATCTAGCAAATAGCATACACAACCAAAAATCGTTGAAAACCACCACTTTTGTTTCGAAATTTTATTTTATTATTTTTTTTTCTCAAAATTTAAACTCACATTAATATCAAAACAACTCAAATACAACCGAAATCCCCTCCCCAACACTTAAATATTACATTGTCCTCAATGTAAGGTGAAATGCAAAGAAAATGATAAAAATAACCACAATATAAATGCAAAAATAAAAATATAAAGAAATGAACTCCTCTTTAGTTGCCTCCCAAGCAGCGCCTTTGTTTATTGTCATTGGCTCGACTTAAAGCTTCCTTCTTCAACCAGTATAAATTGGATCCTCGAGGTCCAACGTTGCCACATTCTCTACTTGGAGACCTTCGTAGAATGGTTTGAGCCTATGGCCATTAACCTTGAACACTTTGGAAGTTGCTAAATTTTGAATTTCAACTGTACCATGAGGAAAAAGATTAGTCACAACAAATGGTCCAATCCAACGAGAACACAACTTAATCGNGCCATCGAAACTAGTGGAGCAAACATGAATCAACTCAAGCTCAAATATATAAGACATGTAAAGCACATCACTCCACTCAGCAGTTTCTTCAATTTGCATCTATCCTGCATAAATAAATCACCTTCTTAGCATTTTAGGAGGAATTACGGACAAGTTTCTAACATTAAAGTCATTTCCTCCATCACATTCTTTTTTTTTTTTTTTTACTCAACAATGGAACTTGTAAATTGAGAATGAAAATCATATTCCAATTCACCAGTCATAGTCCTACCATAACTACATACACACCCATACTTATTTCTTGCGCACACATACATATCATAATGATGAACAATACTCCACTACCTCTATAGCTTGGGTAAAGACATTGTTTATCCAGGTTAAACTTGTAACGTGAGTTTATAAAAAAAGAAAAAAGAAAAGGCAATCAAGCTCAAAGGGGCTTAACAAAAGAAAAAATTAATTACAAGGTATGCAATTTAGCTTAGGTAGCTAACTTATAAAACAAAGATGGCCTTAATCATGTTCATGCATGCATGTATCAATATGGCCTTGAAGAGAATCAAGGCAAGTTCTAGAGAAACAAATATGTGGAAGAATATCACTCATGAAAGAAAATAGTGAGACTGATATGGATGTGTTAGTCTAAAGGCTCAAAATCTCACCGACTTTTGTCTACAAAATTCAATTACTACTATCCTCAAAGAAAATAACTAGAGTAATTAACTCTAAGTTGGGAGATTACTTATTCAATCATGTTATGAGTTTTTTTAGAAGCTCAATTGAATCTAGCAAATAGCATACACAACCAAAAATCGTTGAAAACCACCACTTTTGTTTCGAAATTTTATTTTATTATTTTTTTTCTCAAAATTTAAACTCAAATTAATATCAAAACAACTCAAATACAACTGAAATCCCCTCCCCAACACTTAAATCTTACATTGTCCTCAATGTAAGGTGAAATGCAAAGAAAATGATAAAAATAACCACAATATAAATGCAAAAATAAAAATATAAAGAAATGAACTCCTCTTTAGTTGCCTCCCAAGCAGCACCTTTGTTTATTGTTTTTGGCTCGACTTAAAGCTTCCTTCTTCAACCAATATAAATTGGATCCTCGAGGTCCAACGTTGCCACATTCTCTACTTGGAGACCTTCGTAGAATGGTTTGAGCCTATGGCCATTAACCTTGAACACTTTGGAAGTTGCTAAATTTTGAATTTCAACTGTACCATGAGGAAAAAGATTAGTCACAACAAATGGTCCAATCCAACGAGAACACAACTTAATCGGAAATAAATGAAGTCGTGAANACGCAACTTACCCGGAAACAAACGAAGTCGTGAATGGTATAGAAGGACTTTTTGACCAACTTTAAACTCCTTCCTAGTGATCATCTAGTTATGAATAGCCTTCGTCTTTTCCTTGTAAATCCTTGCACTCTCATGGGCATCATTGCGAATTTCCTCTAATTCTTGTAGTTGCAACTTCCAATCTTCCCCACTGTCATCCATCTTCATGTTGAAACTCTTGATAGCCCAATAAGCTTTGTGTTCTAACTCAATTGGAAGGTGGCATACTTTCCCAAACACCAACCGATAAGGTGACATACCAATGGGTGTCTTGTATGCAGACCTATATGCCCACAACACATCATCTAAGTGCAAACTCCAATCTTTTCTGCTTGGATTGACTGTCTTTTCAAGGATGGACTTGATCTCTCGATTTGACACTTTCGCTTGCCCACTAGTTTGCGAATGATAGGCAGTCGACACCTTGTATATTACATGGTATTTTCGCAGTAAAGTTTTCGCAGTTCGATTGCAAAAATGACTGCCTCAATCACTTAATAGATTCTTGGGATTCCAAACCTGGAGAAAATGTTAGACATGATAAAATCTACAACAAATTTAGAATCATGAGTCCTGGTGTCCTTAGCTTCCACCCATTTTGAAACATAATCAACATCAAGCAAAATATAAACATAACTGAAATATCCATGGAACGGTCCCATGAAATCAATGTCCCAAACATCAAAAATTTCACAGAATAGTATGGGTGTTTGTGGCATCTTATTCCTTTGGAATATATTACCTTGACAATGCATGACTTACAAGAAGAATAAGAATCTCGAAATAAAGACGGCCAATAGAAACCACATTCTAGCACTTTTCTCGCCATTCTCTTAGTTCTAAAGTGACCTCCACAAGCATAAGAGTGGCAAAAGGTGAGAATAGAGATAATCTCATTTTTAGGAACGCACCTTCTTATTGCTTGATATGTACAATGCTTCCATAAATATGGATCATCTCATACATAGTATTTAGCATTACTCTTCACCTTATATCTTTGAGCCCTAGACAAACCAGGTGGTAAAATATTAGTGACCAAATAATTTTCAATACTCACATATCAATGTAGTGCCACACTCACAGAGAGCAATTGCTTGTCAGGGAATGTTTCTTGCAAATGAAGTTCATCCTCCACGTGAACCAAATGACTTAAATGATCTACTAAGCGATTTTCTGTTCATCATTGGTCTTTGATCTCCAAATCAAACTCACTCAAGAAAAGTATCCATCTTATTAATCTCGGGTTTGCCTCTTTCTTTGTCATCAAATAACAAAGAGCTGCATGATCAGAGTAAACAATGAACTTAGTACCAAGCAAGTAAGATTGAAATTTCTCTAAAGTAAAAACAACATTTAAAAGTTCTTTTTCAGTTGTAGAATAATTTCTCTAACCGTCATTTAAAATTATGGAAGCGTAATAAATGGCATGTGATGCTTTTCGAATCCTTTGACCCAAAATTGTGCCCACTGCATAATCACTTGCGTTGTACATTATCTCAAAATGGAAATTCCAATTAGGGGGTTGGATAACTAGGGCAAAAGTCAGCAATTCTGTCAGCTTATCAAATGCCTTTTACACTCCTCATCAAATTCAAAAGACACCTCCTTTTGTAGCAACTTGCATAGGGGTAGTGCTATTTTGGAGAAGTCTTTGATGAATCTACGGTAAAAACCTGCATGTCCAAGAAAAGAACGAACTTCCCGCACACTAGTAGTATAAGGTAAAGATTGAATAATATCAATTTAAGCTTTATCTACCTCAATCCCCCTAGATGAAATAACATGAGCCAAAACTATACCTTATTCAACCATAAAGTGACATTTTGCAAAATTTAACACAAGGTTAGTTTCTATGCATCTTTGAAGAACAAGTGTAAGGTTATGCAAATAATTATCAAATGAGTCTACATAAGCTGTGAAAACATCCATGAAGACTTTTATGATATGCTCAATATAATTTGAAAATATGTTAACCATACACATTTGGAAAGTGACTGGAGCATTGCAAAGTCCAAAAGTCATGCGACGATATGTAAAAGTTCTGAATGGGCATGTAAAAGTGGTCTTTTCTTGATCCTCCGGAGCAAATTGCAATTTGAAAATAACCTGAATAACCATAAAGGCGATAGTAAGAATGACCATCTAAACTTTCTAGCATTTGATCGATAAAAGGTAAAGGAAAGTGGTCCTTGCGGGTCACAACATTTAATTTTCTATAATCTATACAAACCCGCCACCCATTCTGAACACGGGTAGGAACTAAACTGAACATTTGGATTTTTCACAACAGTTATTCCAGTCTTTTTAGGAACCACTTGAACCGGGCTAACCCAAGTACTATCTGAAATATGATAAATCACTCCAACTTCAAGAAGTTTGAGGATCTCTTTCTTCAGTACATCCATCATGGGTGGGTTTAATCTTCTTTGTGGTTGATGTAAATGTTTTGCGCCCTCTTCAAGTGAGATACTGATAATAGTGCAATTATCACGTTTTTCATCCACTAATAATTGCATTTTCATGATTTATTGGCACCTAAATATTTTAAGTACACTTATATTTTGGTTTAGGTTGCGAATGGACGAATACAGTGGAAATAAGGAGAAACAAGTGAAAGAGGATCAAAATGGAGGAAAGTGAAAGTTCAGGGACTAAAGTGCAAAT
>CAIGRF010155927.1:42594-52698 GCA_903798235.1 Fraxinus ornus
TCAATAAAATTGAGAAAATAGGTCATAAGTCTAGATTCTAGTATTACATTTGTAAATTAAATTGATTTTCAGGATATATCTTCCCATTAGAGTGTCGGGATAAAAGCCTTTAATCGAGTTATAAAACTGAATAATTGATGTGAATGATCCGATCCAACTGAGGGAATTCCGACGCTTCACTGCTTCAAATTATTGATTTTAATTTCACATTTCAACATCGAATCTTACTACACATTTAAGAGAACAATTCATCACTTTTTTATCCTTTAAATATTTTTCCATCTCCATGTGGATACGACACCGTAAAGCTGCACTACAACTACCGCGTTATTCTTTGGGCGTAATCAGATACGATGCATGCATGTAGACGGGTTAATTCCTTTGATATCCGCAATTGTCCAACCAATAACCGTCTTATGCTCCTTAAGGACTTGCACAAGCTTTTCTTCTTACGGTGCACTAAGTTTACTGGAGATGAGCACTGATAACCATCATTCGTCTCCAAAGAACAAGTACTTGAGGTGGCTAGGAAGAAGGTTCGAATATGGAGTGGGAGCGTGCAAAACAGAGGGTACAGGTCTCTCGTTAGAAGCTAGTAACGCAATATAAAGAACATTACATGTCTGGTATAACCAGGGTGAATCATTCATCACTTCAACTATTTCCTGCAATTAAGTGCTTAAGGTTGAATCCACATTCTCTTTCTCAAGATGCTTACTAATGGCAACTTCTAATCTATCTTTTCCTTCAATTTCAAAAACTTCTTGTGCTAAATAATCGATCACATCAATAGAATAAGTAGGATTATCGTCTTCAAGATATTTCATGGCATCATAAATATTAAATTTAATAATTTCACCATCAAATTCCATAGTAAGTGTGCCACTATGAACATCTATCTTAGTTTTAGATGTCTTTAAGAATGGTCTTCCTAACAAAATAAGGGTAGTTTGATCACTATTTTTCATATCAAGCACATAGGAATTAGCTGGAAAAGCCAAATCATTAACTTGCATGAGGACATCCTCAACTACACCTTTGGAATAGGTATTAGATCTATTAACCAATTGAATCACAACACCCATTTTATTCAAAGGTCCAAGTTTCAATAGAGCGTATATAGAATATGACATGACATTAATAGAAGTTCCTAAATCTGACATGGCTTTCTCAAATCTAGTATCACCTGTCGTACAAGGGATAGTAAACATACATAGATATTTGCACTTTGCAGGAAGCTTTCTTTGAATAACTACAGATACATTCTCCCCAACTCTTACCTTTTCACATCCTTTAAGTTTCTATTTCCTCTTAATTGTGTACAATCTTTTCAAAAATTCAGCATAACGAGGTATTTGTTTAATAGAAACTAATAGTGGAATATTTACCTCGCATCCACGAAAAGTTTCATATAGATCTTGATTTTATTCATATTTCCTAGATTCTGCTAAAGCCTGAGGAAAATGGGGAACTAGTTTATAATCAGAAAGAGGTGAAAACTTACACTTTGGTACGTCATTGTCATTTGACATTTGTGTCTGCAATGAATTTTTTCCCTTTTGCCTTTACCAGAATTTCAACCTCTTTACCACTTCTCAGGATGATTGCGCTTGCATTTTCTCATGGATTCACTATTGTTTGAGAGGGTAGTTTTCCCGAACTTTTCGCTTCTAGCCGACTAATTGCAATTGCCATCTGGCTCAACTAGTTGTCCAAACTTTGAATAATGGCCTTGGCCTCTTGTTGGAATTTTGTTCTCTCCTATTAGAATTGCAAAGTATTGTGGCAAGAGACTTAACAATATCTTCTAACAAATACCTAAATTGGAAGTTTGTCTCGGCTGTTGTCTAGGAGGGTATGGCTACTTATATTACTGGAAACTTGGGCGATTTTGAGTTGCATACTGATTTACTTGTGGATTCCCATAGCTAAGATTAGGATGATCCCTCCATCCCTGGTTATACATGTTTGAATATGGACCATAGTTCATTTGTGGTTGTCCAGGAAAGCCACATGCCGCATTAACTTGTTCAATGGGCTCGTTTTAAAGAGTTGGACACATGTCGATTGGATGTCCCACTACTAAACAAATCCCACAAGCTTTTGCTGTCTGCATATTACTTACATCCATTTGACGAGCAAGAGAAGTTAGACTCGCAATTTATTGTTCAATGGATGAGATATTTACCTCATTAGCATGTTTAGAAGAAAGGTCAAGTCTAGTGCCAAATTGTTGAGAGTTAGCTACCATGTTTGCAATTAAGCTCCTTAAGTCCTCGGGAGTTTTATCTACCAAAACTCCACCACTAGCAGCATCAATTATAGTCCTATCAGTTGGTAGAAGGCATTCATAGAAATATTGGATGAGAAGTTGCTCACTAATTTGATGATGGGGGCAACTTGCATATAACTTCTTAAAGCGCTTCCAGTATGCATGTAGGAATTCTCTACTATCCTGCTTTGCACCAAAGATTTCTTTTCGAATGTTGCTGCCCTTGAAGCTGGAAAATATTTCTCTAAAAATAACCTCTTCATCTCATCCCATGTGGTAATACTCCCGAGAATAGATAATATAGTCAATCCTTAGCCTAATCCTTCAAAGAAAATGGAAAGACTTTTAGTTTAATCTACTCTTCAATCACTCCCGTGGGTTTCATGCTCGTGCAAACCACATGAAACTCCTTTAGATGCTTATGAGGATCTTCACCTGCAAGACCGTGAAAAATGGGCAAGAGATGTATTCAGTTTCCTTCAATCAAGTACAAGAATTTAGGTACTCGTGAGAATTATAGCACAAAATAAGAGAGAAAAGGGTATGTGGGCGTGTGTGTGTTTTCTGGACGGTTTTAGGGTTTAAAAAACGTTTTGAAATTTGTTTCCGTAAGTGTTTGAGTTAAATTCGGAAATCAAATTTGTCGCCTCGGAAGTATACTATAGTTCATTTGGAACTCGACCATAATTTCTTTAAACCCTTGTATGCGACCACATAGCATTGACATCTATGCGATTGTTGAGTTTCAGTCTTCAAACTTCGTTTTCTCGATTCCTGGTTTCTTTTCTCGTTTTCTTCTTCCAATGCTTCATGTCTTCTATCAATTGGTCTTCAAATCTTTCAATTCTCTGTTTTTCTTTTCGATTCATCTTTTAGATATTTGCATCTTGGTCCCTGAACTTTGATTTTCTTTCACTTAAGTCCTTTTTCTCTTGATTCTTCTAAATTCCACAATATTCATCCAATTGCAACCTAAATCAAAATATGAGAATACTAAGTACATTTAGGCATTAATTAATCATAAAAGCATATGAAAAGGGATGAAAAATATAGCGTTTTGCATTCTCATCACTTACACATGGTTATTTAGCATGTTAGCACGCATGGTTAAGCAGAAATCATCCAACATTGCCTTCCAATTTCATCCAACATTGTATTTAAATTTCATCATTAATTCATTCACATTTCAACCCAAGAGGGCACAAATTTTGAACAAGAAATAATTATATAACAATCCTCTACTTGTTCAAAATTTCTATATATTTATACCCGATAACAATAATGCATAAAAATTAGATATCTTTCGATTTAAATCTAATCATAGTTTAAATCTCACAAATTATTATTGAAATTTCAGATAGCGTGATAGTTTTAAACCAGTCATTTCTTGTGACAATACCGGTAAAATCACACATTTGAGTGTTATGTTTTCACAAGTTTCTCATACTCTCTTAGTACTATTATGGCCTTACACTTTTCCTATTCGTTAGACTTTTAAGAGAGAAACACTAACTCTCTATTGAGGCGGCACCACCTCGATGTTCACATAGGTAAAGTTCTTTCAGTATTTTTGTTACTTTCAGAGATACTTGTACTTCGTACGAAACTTCATCGGGTGTTTTATTAACTCATCATTCCAATCCGGTACTATTTATCAAGGATATAATTTTATAATAAGTTACTAGTACTGAAACGTATCCACTTATCGAATGATTTTTTATTATCTTTTGAACCTAAATATACTTGTTTAGTATATTTAGATAGGGTTACCATAATTGATGAACTTTCAATCAAGGAGTTTCAACCTCATCCTTTTCGATGCTAGCCTCACTAACTCTCTTGTAAGAGGTTTAGCCAACACATCAACTAAGTTCTCACTAAACTTAACATATGTGAGAGAAATTACTCCATACTTGTTTAATTTTCTCACATACTCATGTTTTAGACTCATAGATCTAGACTTTTCATTATATAATTCACTATATGCTCATGCTAATGTGGCTTGACTATCACACAAGATAGGTATCGAAAAAATATTCTTTGCACCTAAAGGAATTTCATAAAGAAGATCTCTTAGCCATTCAGCTACTTTTCCTATTTCGGGCAATGCTACAAACTCGGAGTCCATTGTTGAGTATGTAATGCATGTTTGTTTGCTAGACTTCCAAAAAAATTGCACCTCCTCCAAGGGTAAACACCCAACCTGAAGTAGACTTGTTTTCTCCATCACTCGATATCCAACTAGCATTGGTATATCCTTCAAAAATAGTCGGGAACTTTGTATATGGTAGTCTAAAGTTTTTTTTTAAGTAACCAAGAACTCTTCATATGGCCTTCCAATGTTCCGAACTTGGATTGCAAGTAAACGTAATTAGTTTACTCACTGAAAATGTTAACATCAGGTCCTGTACATTGTACCGTATACATAAGACTTCCGATTGCACTTGCATACTCAATTTGAGCTATTGATCTTCCATCATTCTTTACTAACTTGATACTTGAATCTAATAAGGTATTTGCCTCTTTAATGTTCAAATGTTTGAACTTATTTATCACACTCTCAATATAATGTGATTGGCTTAATGATTAACCCCCACTATCCTCCTTAACTTTGATACCAAGGATAGTGTCCACTTGTCCAAAATCTTTTATTTTGAACATGGAAGATAGAAACATCTTCGTTTCTTTAATCCATTCTATGTCATTACTAATAATTAACATATCATCCACATAAAGACATACAAATGTAATAATATTATCACATACTTTATATACAAACATTTATCAACTAAATTATAAGTAAAACCATATGACATAATTGTAGTGTCGAATTTCTCATGCTATTTTTAGGGCTTGTTTTAATCCATATAAGGACTTGATTAGTTTCATACTTTATGTTCATTTCCTGGTTGAACAAACCTTCCGATTGTTCCATATGGACCTTATCTCGACATCTCCATTAAGGAATGTCATCTTGACATCCATTTGATGAACATATATATCATAAATAGATGCTAATGCAAACAAGATCCTTATCGAGGTCATCCTAGCCATGGGTGCATACGTGTCAAAATAATATATACCTTCTTTTTGTCGATACCATTTACATACTAATCTAGCTTTATAGATATCAGTGTTATATCGGAATTATATTTCCTTTAAACACCCATTTACATCCAATGGATTTAGAACCCTTTGGTAAATCAATTATTTCCCAAGTGTTATTTGATATAATAGAATCCATTTCATTATTTATTACATCTTTCCAGAATATGCAATCTATAGAATCCATTTCATTATAGGATTTAGGATTACTTTCGGCTTGAAGAACTTAAATAATTGTTCTTACAACATCCTTCCTATCTCCCTCTTCTAAGTAGAAATAAACAAGTTGGAAATCTATTTCATTCGATCCTGGAACTTTTTATTTTCTAGTTCTTTTACTTCTTCATTAGTTTAATTTTGAGAATTTCTTGTTACCAATACATTCTTGAAAAACTTCATATACCTTGATTCAATTATAACTTTTGATTCTAAATATAATAACCTATAGGCTTTTCTATTCAAAGCATATCCCACAAAGTTACATTTAATACATTTAGGACCTAATTTAGTTCTCCTAGGATCTATGTTCTTACAATAAACAAGACACCCCCATACTTTGAAATAATTAATATTTGGTTTCCTTCTTTTCCATGTTTCTTATGGAGAAACCTTATCAATTTTCAAATAAATCCTATTTTCTATATGACATGCACTAAGTAGGACTTCACCCCATAAATTAAAAGATAGTTCAACATATAATAACATGGCGTTAATCATTTCTAAGAAAGTTCTATTCTTCCTTTTAGCTAAATCGTTTTGTTCAGGTGTACATGATGTAGAACATTGGTGTATAATGCCATTTTGTTCAAAAAAATACGTTGGATTTGTTTGAAAAGTATTATTCACCTCTATCACTTCTAAAATTCTTTATTTTTTTCTTAATTGATTTTCAACTTCTGCTTTATATACCTTAAATGTATTGAATGCTTCATTTTATGTTTTAAAAGATAAACATAAATATATCTAGAATAATCATCAATGAATGTAATGAAATATCTATTACCTCCTCCTATTAGCATGTTATTCAATTCACATATATTGGAATGCACAAGTTCAAGTAATTGAGATTTTGTTTCTACACTATGAAATGTCTTTTTAATTATCTTTAATTAAATATTTCTAAGTTATCGACTTCATATTGTATTAATCCACATTTAACCTTTCTTTTCATAGTGTTAATTCCTATGTGTGTTAATCTACCATATCATAAATTAAATAAATCAATAACACAAGCAAAATATTTCTTTTTATTAGAATCATTCTCAAAAGTACAAAGTTTGATCATTCCTTCAATAGAATAACCCTTTTCCAACAAAATACTCATTATGAGTTAGTACAAGTTTTCCGAATTCAAATAGAGATTTGATTCTCGATTTTCCCAAGAGAACCCTATTTGCTAAGTTCCTATTCATTTTCGGTACATGTAAGACATTGGTCAAAGTAATCTTCTTTCTCGAAGTGAAGATGATCTCCACGTTCCCTTTGTCAATCACATTAGATCTTCTTTCATTTCCCATTTAGATCTCTTGACTATCATCAATGTCATGATAAGTTTTGAGAAGAGACTTTTCATAACACACATGGATGGTTGCGCATGTATCATACCACCAACCCAAAACCTTGATTTGGATTATATTGATTTCGCTCACCATAACGATAATCTGATCAACGGAATTCACTTGTCCCTATTTCTTTGTTGCACTTTATGCCTGCAATCTCCTGCATAGTGATCCGTTTTTCCACAAACATAACAAGGCCCTTTGGACTTGGTTTTAGACTTCCCTTGATCCTTTTAGGACCAAGAGGTTTCCATTTCTTCTTGTACTTGTCGGAGTTATCCACATTGTCCACGGTATTGGTTTTTGAAGAGCTATCATAAGATTTTTCGATTTTATCTCTTGCCCTTGATTCTTCCTTTATGTAAAGATGTTTTTGAATTATGTTCCAAATAGAAGTATTCAGAATTGTGAAGAATCTTCTTCCTATATCCTTTCCAAGTTCTCGAGAGTTTAGCAATAATTACTCCCACTTGAAAGGATTCGGGAAGTTCGATTTTCACCGCTTTTAATTTGTTGACAATGACTTGTAATTCATTTACTTGAAACAACAGTGGAATATTATATAACATTTTGAAATCAAAATATTTAGATATAAGAAATTTATTGGTACCTTCCTCCTCGACCTTATATTTGTTTTCAAGTGCATCACATATTTCCTTTGCTGAAGTGGTGTTAGTGTAAATATCATACAACCAATCTAAAAGAGCATTTAAGATGTGATCGGACATATCAATTCATCCTTTTACTTCTTATTTCTCTTGGTATGAACTTCTTGTGTATCTTCTTCGATTGTATCGGCAATTGGTTCTAAGTTTGGATCAAGTACATAAAACATATTTAACATTGTTAGAAGAAATTTGAGTTTGTCTTGCCAACCTGTGAAGTTTGATCCATCAAACCTATCCAAGCGCTCCAAATCTTGATTCATTAACTTGATGGTAGCCAATGTAGTTTTTGTATCCATCGTAGTAACAGGAAATTATCGCTTTTAGGTTGGAAATACTGAAGATGGAAAGGAGATGGAGACAAGAAATAAAGAATAAGATTCAAACACGTATGTGATAAGTTATCCTAAAAACGATATTTGCCTCATCTAGTATGCTTTAAGGATTTTCGGCAAGTAGTTTAAAGGATTGACATTCCTTCAAGAAAGAAGTACAAAAGCAAAAATGGTTCTTTCTAGTTGACCTTGTAGAAAACTTAAAGAATGTTTGAATATGTATATAGAATTGGAAAAATTCAAGTGTAGAATGAATGATGATTTCTAATGTTGTTTTCTTATATTTGGAATTGGAAATCTATCACCTATTTATAGATTTATACTAGTATACCACAAAAAGGCTCCAAACACTCGTGAAAAGTTGGGAACTTTCCACCAAAAGACACCAGAAATTCAAATAAAAAAAATCAACCCAACGATGAAATTTTTGAACCATGCTTAAGCATGGTTATATCCATACATATACATGGTAGAAGCAAAATTGCTTCTGTTTTCTACAAACAAAGTTGTGCTTACAAATGGCTATTTAGCATGTGTTCACGCATGGTTAAGCATAAATTATCCAACATTGCCTTCCAATTTCATCCAACATGATCTTCCAGTTTCATTATTAATTCATTCACATTTTAGCTCAAAAAAGGGGCTCAAATTTTGAACAACAAACAATTATATAGCAAATTATTCATGGGCATGGACAAATGCAATGAAATCCTCTAAAAGAAGACTTCTATAAATACTATATTTTTCAGCTCCTTGTTCTAAGATATCTTCACACTCGTGCTTTTATACTGAGGATAGAAATTTTTGCTATGGAGCATGTGCTCCTTTGTTACAGAGTATAGCTAATCATGTACTCGACTCGGTAGAATGACCATGCTCTGAGAATCCCTATAAAAAGTTGAACTTAGGTAACGCCCCAAAATTTCACAAACACTGAAGTGTTACCAAAAATTCACTTTTCTTTGTATCAAAGGCGGAACGATAAAATAATATTCTTTAAAAAAATAAAACTGGAATATCCATAAATTTAAATTAAACATGAAAACATAACCACAAATTAAATAATTATTTTTGAACAAATAAAACTGACTAATAATTTAAAGAAAAAAAGAAAATAAACTTAATGTTTTATCTCTTTGATCCCTCTGGCAGTCCGCATCACCATCCACCACAGTTCCAATTGACCCGAACTAACCAGTAAAATTTTGTAAAAGTGAGTATTAAAATATATACCCAATAAGATACGTGCAATTTTCATACACAATTATATACAATAAAATAACACTTCATAACACTCTTCTTTTATGCAGTATATCGATGACCAAGGGACACACCCATCTTAGGTCATCTTAAATTTCTATAGGATCTCTTATCTCTTAATAAAGAACTCGAAAGTCCATTGAAAATTCATGCATATATTACTGAATATAAAATCATAAGGAAACAAACTACTTGCACAGAAGTATCTTACATTGATTGATCAAACGGGTTTTTGATAAAAAAAAAATATACGTGGAATTTACAGCTACTTAATATGAAAGCTGCCATGTAAAATTATTTAGTAGTGAATTGTGGGACAATTGCACACTATTTATAGTAAAAATATAAGAGTAATGCTACCCTTACAGAAGGACGGTTCACAGAGGGAGGGTGGTTGGTTTACAGAAACTCACAAAAATGTATGGGGGTGGGTTGTTTTTTTTCATTTTTTATTTCGATGGGTCCTACACATGTGAGAGTCGGTAAAACTTCTGTAAACCATTCTTCTGTACATATGGTTTAATTCAAAATATAATGGTTGAGCCATGGTACAATTGGGATGGAAAATCATATTTATCAAATTTGATAAGAATTGAATTTTTAGTAAACCAATCATAAGATGACATGTGTACATAATACATATCACAACAAAAATGTGATTCTAATCCCTATACGTGATAGTGATGACAACTTTTGACTTTAAATAGAATTCTAAAAAAAGAAAAAAATATCCCTCATCCATTCTTTAGATACACGTGGCTATCCCTCATCCAAATTCAATTTCATTTAAAAAATAAATAAATTACAATTTCTTTGAACTTCAATATCTTGAGACTAACTTATCCGAATTAACTTTTTCTCGAGCCTAATTTACAAGATTAATTACGAGCTATCCAACGAGCCCCATA
>CAIGRF010155984.1:14277-26613 GCA_903798235.1 Fraxinus ornus
TAATTTGTACAACAGAATTATATACGTTCAGTTTGAACAAAATAATTATTATATTTAAATTTTAGACCTTGTTTGATTTCCTTTTTTTTTTCAAAATATATTTTTCTCTATTCTTTTCAACTACAAATTTTTCAATAAAATAATATTACATTTGAATTCAAAACATTTCTTTATTTTTAACCACATTCTCTGTCAAATCAATATTTCAAAGTGCATTTTTTTTTTTTGCAAAAAAAATGGACATCAGATGGGGCTCTTAATATTTTATTGCTGTCAACCGTCGACGATCAATGGCCGCCCATGTTGATTCAAAATGCTGGATCCGCCACTGAAGAGGATGGATTTTATTATAAATATATTAATGAGAATGAAGGTGGAAAAGAAAGAGAGGGGCAACCTATAAGTTATGATTAGGAGAAAGCTAGAAAGTTTGCCAAGTTTCTAAGAGTTTAGTGCTTCATTGAGTGTTACTTCCAATATTGACTTCCATGAAGTTTGAAAAATTGAGAAATTTTTGAAAAAAAATTGGTGACAAGCAAGATTATTTGCTACGTAGTATAACTTGAAGATTAAGAGCCCTTTTACGCTCCATTTTTTTGCCCAAAATACATTTTGGAATAGTATTTTGATGTAGAATGTGTGGTTAATAAAGAAGAAAAAAATTTGAGTTTATATATCATATTATTTTATTGAAAAATATGTGATTGAAAATAAGAGAGAAAAAATATATTTTAAAAATAATAGGAATCAAACAAGACCAAAGTTTGATAAGTATTGGGGTAATGTTGATAAAATGAACAAAATTTTGTTTATAGCGGTTCTGCTTGACCATATGCATAAGTTGAAGTTTGTTATACATTGTGTTGGAATCTTTTACAGCTTTGTCAAGGTTGAAGATACAAAAAATCATGTCATGGAATTATTGTATACTTTGTAAAACCAATTTCAAGGGATGGCATTGCTCAAACAATGGAGCTAGTGGAAGAAGAAGTGGTAGTGGAAGTGGTAGTGGTGATTCTAATGGAGTCACTTTGTTGGAGGGTTAGAATGATGATGATTGGGATGACTGTAATTTTGATTTTGGATGAAAGAAAATGAAAATGGTAAAATGGACTTTTTAGAAAAAGATGAGATACAACGATATCTAATGGAATCCACTAAAGATGCTATTGATGAAAATTTTGACATTTTAAATTGGTGGAAAATCAATAAATCAATATTTGAAGTTTTATCTAAGGTTACAAGTTATGTACTTGCAATTCTTGTATCTACGGTTGCTTCTAAGTCAGCAATTAGTACTGGAGTGGACATTCTTGATCCATTTAGGAGTTTTTTTACTCCTAAAATAGTTTAGACCTTGATTTGTATACAAAACTAGCTAAGAGAAAAATCTAGACTTTGAAGAGATTCTCAAAATAGAGCATGCATTGAAGAGACAAAGTTCTATTAGGACATCGAGACCGATAAATATATCTTATATTTTTCCATATTAAATTTTATTAGTTTGACAAATTTTTGTTTATTTATATTTGTTAATTGTTCTTTTTCAATTATTTCTTGTAGAGTTTCTTAGTGGGACAAGTCAAACAATGGATGGTTAATTTAAATGGTTGGTAAGTTGGCAATACTTAAAAAATGAAATATTTTTATCTTTATCTTCTTACATATAAACGTAAATTCTGTAATTTGCAACTTATTCGAATTTTGATTTTAAAAAAATAAACATTTAATCTTTGTTATTTATATTTAAAGAAATTACTACGCGTTTGTTCGCGATGTGTGGTGATAGAATGGCACCTGTAAATTTTTCGATCAATCTCAAACTCTTGGAAAATCCAAAATCCCAAATCTATTAAGCAACTATACTCGTAATTCAAATTGGTGCTTTATAAATTTAATAATGGATGGCAAAGATTGGGAATGAAGAGTGCCAATTTTTCTAACGAGAATACATGTTCAAGTAGGTGAAGTCGTATCTATTCGTATCTATATTCATTGAACACTAATTAATATAAAGTGAGCTACTTTTAATTTGGAACCCAAGTGGCGAGAGTTATAGTTGGTATTTATAACTGTACCCTACTGTTGATAAATTAAACAATGAGAATCTAGAAAAGTTAATTGCCTTTAACCAAATTTCAAAATTCTAGAGAAACTGAACCTCAATTTTTTGTTGTAAGTTTGCTTTATTAATTCTAACTCACTGCATGAAATACAGAAGTTAATCATTAAAAAATTGGAAATTACCTGATATTTGTACGAGACGTGGTGCAAAATTCTTGTTGAAATGGAAATTCTTTTAGGTTTTCTTTCTGTCACTAAGCCCCTTGATGCAACGTGACATAAATAGTGGACTGCTGTGATCGACCAAATGAAGGCAATTGCTCAATTATCACTATGATTGCTCTACGATGGACCGACTACGATCAATCGACCACCACGACTTCCAACCACTTGAACATCCTTTTAATTGATTGGAAGCCGCTTAACTGTTATCACTGGTCAAGTTAATTGTTTAGTGGGTGAAAATTGACCACTTTGTATGTTGGTGAGAACTGTCTAAAGTGGACGTGTTACACTGGACACGTCAATAATAACGGCTTAGTGGTTATATGGCACTAAGCATCTATAAATACTTCGTAGGTGTCCTAGGTATGAAGGATATTCTTTCTCACATATGATTTTCTAGCTTTCTCTCGTTTTCTTTAAGTCTTTTCATTCAAACTCAATCACTAATTATCACGTTGGAGGTACAATGAGGGAGATAGCCCCATCATCTTCTTGAAGGTGTTTTATTATTCAATGGAGTAGTAGAGGCTGCCTTGCTGCACTAAGGAAGTTGAAAAGTTGCCTCGTTATTATTTCGTTGGCGCCGTTCGTGGGAAGTTCTCAAACATAAAAGCTATGTTGAAAAGGTGAACTAGGAGTGACACGTGCTTGGTTGGAAATAAGGTGGAGCCGGAGTCTGTTGCCCAAGGTCAAGATCCGCCGTCGCAGCCACAATATGTAACACAGAGTCAATTTAACGTCGTGGATACTCAATTGGCTGCCATAATAACTCTTTTGTAAAACCAAACTCAAAGAGTGGCTAGCCCATCCCTTAATCCAGAGTTCCACTATAAGATATATGTAGGCAACCGTCCAAATGGCAGAAACGGTTGTCCTCCTGATTACTTAGCCAACTGTAGAAACCAAGGGTCTCATGAAGTCACATATTTGTAGTTTCACGACATATTATAAAACTGGAATGTATAATGGAGGAAATGATAGTCCATAAAAACGATATTATCTAGGAGAAATGACAGACGCAAGCATATGGTTTCGAAAAAAGACCCATTCGCGCCAGAGATCATGGTAGTCCCTCTACCAAAAGGCTTTAAACGGCCAATGATAGAGACATATGATGGAGTCACGGATCCGCTTGATCACCTACGAACTTTAATAGATTTGATTAAATTGCATACGGCCTTAGATGCAGTGTGACGGTCCTTTCCGTCGACACTAAGGAGAGAGGCTAGAGATTGGGTAGCTACCATGGCACCTCGGTCCATCAGAACTTTTGATGAGCTTTGTGGCATAGTTCTCGAGTAGCAAGAGAATGCATATTGTTTAGGAGAAAGATGAGCCCTACAAGAGTATTTGGCTAAGTTCAGCAGGGTTGTACTTAGCATAAAAGGACCTTCAAATGTCTGCTGTGGTAACTACATTAATGAATGGCACCAGAAATTGGGCATTTAAGATATCGCTCTCACAAAACACCTAGAGTCGATACATGACTTATTGAAGAAAGGAGATATATACGTAGATACAGAGGTAACGATGAAGGTCACAAAAATCTTTGAGAATGATGATAGCCATGAACCCACAAGCGAAAGTCACATGATGAGCGAAAAGCCTCTAATAATAAGTCAAAAAATGAGCACATGAATAGGGAGTATGCATAGGATCAATCGAATAGGCAAAGGCGAGAAGAAGTTAAAGCCTTCACTCCTTTAAACACTCTGCGTACTAAGGTGTTGATGGAGATTCAAGACATGAAAGAGCTCGACTGACCAAAGTCAATGGTCACGTCTGCTAGCAAGAGGGACAAAGGAAAGTATTGTCATTTCCACAGAGATTATGGCATGATTCTAAAACTTGCATCTACCTAAAAGAGGAGATAGAGCTCATTCTAAGAAGGAAATTCCTGACAAAGAACATGAAAAATGATCTAGGCAAAGAAAATGTTGATGATCGTCCTCCACCTAGGGCGGGAGTAATAAATGTGATCATCGTAGGGATAATGGGTGACAAAGATTCAAACTCAACTATAAAAAGATATATGTTCTATTAGGATTTGCTTCATTTAGAAGAAAGAGAGATTTGGTTTAACTAGTGTAGCAAGCCACCATAATGATGCCGTGGTGGTCGACGACGACGTAGAAGTTCTGACGTCAAGAGGGTGCCAGTCAATGACGGTAGTACAACAAATGTTCTTACTTAGGAGGTATTTTGGGAAAATCTCTCCAGAAAAATTGAAAATTGTGGCCACCTCTTTCCAAGGATTCAGAAAGGAAAGTGTGATACCAGGGAGAAGATCTTCTGGTAACATTGGGCACTTACCCAATAAGTGTGGTGATTTTAACAAGCTTTTTAGTTATTGAAACCCCATGGCATTCATCTATGGTTGACCGCTATTAAATATTGCTGACACTGTTCCTTCAACTTACTACCGAGTTATGATATTTCCAACCAATCAAGGGGTTGGATGTGTAAAAGGGTGACCAACACTCTTCAAGAAAGTGCTATGTTGATGGCACACAAATGAAGGTCTCTCTAATACTCATGATGTGGATTTTGAGCCTCCAAATGAACGGATTGAGCTACTTGACATGACAGAAAAGAATTTAGTATTAGAAAGACTTGAATTCAATAGCGGGGTAGACTTGAAGTCAGACGAGAATGAGGAGTTGGTGAAGTGCTTATCTGGTAACTTGGATGTCTTTGTATAGAGTTCTAGTGATATTCTGAAAATTAGTTTGACAATTGCTCACCATCTCCTTGATGTTTATCAGGGCCCAAGCCAGTGAAGTAGAAGAAAAGAAACTTTACTCCAGAAAGTCAAGCTGCAACAAGGTTGGAAGTAAAAAAATTGCTACAGGTGGTCTTCATTCGAGAAGTACAATATCCCAAGTGGCTAGGGAATGTTGTCCTTGTGAAGAAAGTGAATGGAAAATGGCATATGTATGTAGATTATGCCGAGTTGAACAAAGTGTGTCCGCAATACTCGTACTCACTACCCAAAATAGACCAACTAGTAAATGCCACATCTGGTTATGAGCGACTCAGTTTTCTAGATGCCTTCCTTGGAATTATCAAATTTCTATGGCAAAATTAGACTAGGAGAAGACATCTTTCATTACTGACTACGGGATATATTGCTACACAACCATGCCATTCGGTTTGAAAAATGTGGGACGATTTATCAAATAATGGTGAATAAGGTTTTTCGATGCCTAATCGGAGATGTGAGGGAGGTCTATGTAAATGATAGAGTGCCAAAGCAACTTATCATGTGACTGATTTGCAGCAAATGTTTGTTGTTGACCGACAACATATGCTAAAATTCAACCCAGAAAAGTGTGTTTTCGGTACAGTCAATGGAGAGTTTTTGGGTTTTATGATTACACAGAGGGGCATTGAGACTAATTCAGAAAAAATTCAAGCTATCTTGGAGATGAAAAGCCCGACCAGTTGAAAGAGGTTCAAAGGCTAATGGGACATGTAGAAGCATTGAACTATTTCATGAGTCGAACGGCGAACAAATGTTACTATTTTTTTCAAAGCAACTGGGTTCCAACAATTTTGAATGGACCAGAGAATGTATAAAGTCCCTCAAGTTCTTAAAACAATCACTTCAACAATCACCAATCTTGACTAAGTCGTGCTCACTAGATGTGTTGTGTTTATATTTAACAGTTTCATATATGGGGTTAGTGCATTGATAGTAAATGAGTTTTCAAAAGCTTAAAACTCGTCTACTACGTCCATCAAGTACTAAAAGATGTAAAAAATCGGTATATCCTTGCAGAGCAATTGGTGTTTGCATTGATTGTAGTAGTCTGAAAGTTAAGGTCATACTTCTAGTCTCACACGGTGTATGTCATGATCAACCAACCTGTCAAGCAGATTTTGTATCGACCTTAAACTTTCGGAAGGAAATTAAAGTGGGTGATTGAGTTAAGTGAGTTTGACATTGAATTCAAGCTAATGGCGACTATCAAGGCACAAGCTCTAGCTGATTTTATCGTTGAACTTATAACCCCGCCTATTTGACCTACAAGACAAGAGGTTGATTGAAAATAATTTGTAGATAGATTGTAGTATGGTTAAGGGTCTGGAACATGAATCATTATGATAGGTCTAGAATCTGAAGACTTGGAATATTCATTGCGTTTTGAGTTTCCAACCAAAAAACAATGATGTTGAATATGAGACAGTGATCACGGGCTTAAGCTTAGCAGCAAGGCTGGGGTTGACATCAATCAAAATTTGTAGTGATTCTTGGTTGATAGTTGAACAAGTAACTGGGGAGTTTGAAGTGAAAGATTGTAAAATGGAGGCCTATCTAATGAAGGTTAAGGACATACAAAGAGGCTTTTGAGCTTCAAGATAATCAAGGTACCAAGTCAAAGTCCATATACCTATGTGCATACAACAAAGATTATCAGACATAAAAAAATATAAGTGAAGATATACACAATTTTGAAAGTTAAAGCAATAAATGAGAGCTTTCCAATGGGTAGATCGATCCCCAACATCAACATTGTCCTCTTTGTTAAAACTTGATATAAGACGAATGAAAGAGGTGGTAAGAGGGTCATCTATTGTATTTGGGAGTTCAAGAGTAGAGTAAACTTGATATGACTATTGTAAAGGAGAATTTGAGAGTGTCTCCAATAAGTATTGAATGAAAATTGACCTTCAAAAGGTTGAACGAAGAAGAATAGAGACTTTCAACCACTGTTAGAATTTCTATGATTGGGAATATGAAGAAAAACCCTAGTAGTGAGGTAGACAAAGGCATTATACTGGGGTAGGTTTTGTAATTCAAATACACACCTAAAGAGGTCGATGGAAGACAAAATCTTTTCATTAAGGTAAAGGTATAAAAAGTATAGCCCTTTTCTCCACGCATTGGGATTTATCTAGCTAGGAATGAGATGAAATTCTTTGAAGACTGAAATAAATAAAGAATGGAGAGAAAACCTCCAATCCCCATCCATACAATCTTTTTACATAGCAATCTCGTAGGAATTTAACCTGGGAAGTTCTTCTTTAGGCCTAGGGGCTATATATACATAATCGTCAATGCGAGTCTAACTATCAAGCAGTTGGTTCAATTTGGGTGGAGAATTATAAGACCTAGACCCCTTTGGAATATAAAGAACTACTACCCTACTTGTCGGATCCCATCAAATTTCAAAGTTATAATTTGAGGATTTAAAAGAATCGATATGATTTTTGGGAGAATATGGAACAAAAATAGGGAAATCATAAAAATATGTCGAACAATCACAACCTCAAGGGGCTGACCGGCCCTAGTAGAGTGGTTGGTCAATCGACCAACTTTCCCGCTAGTCGCTTGACCAAATAGTGGGCTGGTCGACTTCTCTCTATTATTTTCACTCTCATTCTTGTCCCATTTGATGTGCAAGGAGATGAATCTAAGATTTATTGGCTAGAAGATCACAACAAAATCATTTTATACATCTAGATGGAATGGATCTACAAACTAAAGAAACTTCAAAAAAGATAAGAGTAATGAAGGACGAGGTTACTTTGGGAATGAAGTAAGTGAAGAAGATGCTTAGAGTTTACAAAATGAAGAGGAGTGAACAAATGAAGATTCATCCCCCTTCATATAGAGGATATTTTTGAATTTTGGTGGGGAAGGGGGGGATTCCGCCCAAAAATTAGCCCGCTCATGGATTGCCAAGTACCTAAGCTTATTGGGTCTATGACTCCTCACCTTTATCTTAGTCGATCCATTTACGTCATAGCAAATATTGATACGTGATGGGGCGATAAAAAAAATGCTCGTGACATAGAAGAGTTAAGATGCTATTGATAAGAAGTAAAGGGGTTGTGATGCTATATGACATAAATAGTGGACTACGATGACCAATCAAGTAAACATAATTGCTTGATTACCACTATGATTGCCTGACTATCGCTATGATAGACCGACTACTGCTATGATAGATCGACCATGACAACTTCCAATTGCCCGAACATCTTTTTAATTGATTGAAAAATGCTTTTAGGTTATTATTAATCCCATTGACAATTTAGTTGGTGAAAGTTGACCACTCAATACGTAGGTAAAAATCGCTTAGAGAGTGGACGTGTTACACGGATATGTGAATAATAACCGCTTAGCGATTATATTGCATTAAGCATCTATAAATACTCCATAAGCATGCCAGTTATGAAGAATCTTCTTTTTCACATATACTTTTTCTGGTTTTCTTAGTTATTTTATTAAAACTCAATCACTAATTCTCACGTCAGAGGTACAACGGGAGAAATGGACCCAACCTATTCTTGTAGATATTTCGTTATTCATTGGAGTAGCAAAGGTTGCCTTGCTCCGCTAAGGAAGTTGAAAGGTTGTCTCATTATTATTTCACTCATGTTTGCTTTGCTAAAAATTAGAATATTAATAGATTTTGATAAATGTTGATTAGATGTATGGTTGAAAGTTAATAAAAGTTATGGGTAAAATGAAATGTGTAATTAAAACTAATTGATAATTTCAATTTAAATTTTTATCAAAACTTTTAACTAAATCAATCGACCTTAATCATTAGCTAGAGTGTTTTGAGGCATGGATGACAATATGCAATTTCATATAAATAATATGTATGTATATATAATGAGAGGGAGAGAGATCCACATGTAGAGAAGCTGGGTGATAGATTGACGAAAAATTGGAAAGCTAAAGAAATAAGGGTTCGTTTGATTGCAAATATGGAATTTGGGTGGAAAGACAATATTTTACTGGGAATTGAATTGAATTTGATAAGCCTAATTTGATTGGTATAATTTTTCACCTGAAAAATATTGAAAGTTTAGTGTCCGTTTGACTTCGTTTTTCATGAAAATTGTCAATTAAAGTGATAATTTTTTTTTTTACCATTGAGTCTAGCATTCGTTGAGTGAATTGCCCAAATAGGCACTGAACTTTAAGTCATGTTTTCAAAGGGTCACTGAACTTTAAAAATGACCCAAGTGATCAATGAACTTTGGAAAAAGTTTTCACAAGGTCATTGAACTTTAAAAATCACCTCATTCATTACTAAATTTTGCAAAAAGTTTCTACGGGATCACTAAACTTTGCAAAAGGCTTCCTAGGAGATCCTTGGATTAGTGACCCTTGAAAAACCTTTTGCAAAATTCAGTGATGAATGAGATGATTTTTAAAGTTCAATGACCTCGTAGAAATCTTTTGCAAAGTTCAATGATGATTTGAGTGAGTTTTAAAGTTCAGTGACCTCTTAGAAGAATGGCGTAAAGTTCAGTGACTATTTGAGCAATTCACTCAGCATTCGTTCCAATTACAAAAAAAAAAAAATTTTAAAAAAATATCATACTGAATATTTGGCTTTGTTTTGTATCGAAATTGTCAATAAAAGTGATAAATTTTTTATCATTGTGTCTAGAATTTTTTTCAATTACCAAAAAAAATAATAAAAAAAAAATAAAAAGAACCTGAAAAATCAAAACCAACCAAAACAACAAGAAATTTTTTTCCTCCAGAAGCTGGAAAGTAGGTGCGTGGGTGGAGTAGGCGCTGTCAAACGGTGCGAAACTTGGAAAATGGCAAATGTTGCCCATCAAACATGGCATCTTATATATTATGCATGTGGGGCCCGCAATTCTACACATTTCTAGAATAGACAGCACGGTTGACTCTAGTGGAAAATAAAATTTTGATATAACTATTCCAAAGCTGGGCGCAGTTTCAAGACTTTTTGCGGTAAGTGCGCAAGTCAAAAAAAACATAGAATGACGCTCCTTATACAACTTTCTTTACAGCTTTATATTTGATAGGCACCAACCACGTCCATCAATATTAAAAACTCTTTTTTAATCAACAACGCGAATCTTGTCAATTCACTAGTTATACAATTCACGGATCTTGTCAATTCAAAGACCTGCCCTCCCGAGTTGCCAAAGTACCCTCACTGATAAGTAGTTAGAAAACTATCTGATCTGGATTAGGAGAGTATCCTACTCGTACCCCTAGGGTGATTGACAATTTAACCTTTATTTGCGCTCAATTTTTCAAAAATATATTTTTTCAAAACTCATTTTTAATCACATTCTTTCATAAAATAATATTACACGTAAATTCAAAATTTCTTTAATCATATATTATCCAGAAAACTACTACTTCAAAAACTATTTTTCTCCAAAATTTCAGTTTAATGGAGTCCAAAGGGGCTTTTGCATAAACGGAGAAGGCTCGCCAAACTCGGCCAGCTTTATGGAGTGGAGAGAGAGACCCAAATTCATAATTAATGCACGCATGAGATGTAGTGCTTGATGTTTTTATGACTTTTTGCTCAACAAAATATCCATTTTTGTCTACGGTATATATAAAATTGAACCCCAATTTCTCAATCCATTAATGTTATCTTTTTGCATAAATGTAATTAATTGAATGAATGGTCCCGATCTATTGGTATACCAATTTGGGCTTCATTATCCATCTTCTATGTTGAAAAACGTGGCACGTCTGAAAGTTGATGATGGAGGACACTTACACAAAGATCAACACTCAAACTCCTATATAAAGGTGATGAACCTAAAATATTTGTTCATCGAATCATTGTCTATATTTATAGTTTTGATATTTAAAATACTCATCTCGCTCAACAGTGGAAAAACGGAGGAGAGTTTTTCTTCCTCTTTTTCAAGTTATTCGAACCATCGGAGATATTTGGGAGCAACACTTCCTACTATCCGTATTTTAAGGTAATATCACGATCAAGGTCAAGGGTTAAATGAGCCGAACATATTCATTAAATATAAGCTACAATTCATGTAAAATGCTAAATATCCATGTAAGATTAAGGGTAAATATTAATCTTATATGAATTATTAACTCTCACGTTTTAATATTAATTTCATATTAGTTATTAACTCTGGCGTTTTAATATTTTTAATCACATCACTACATATGTGGAGTAGTATTAATACTAAACAAATAAAATAAAATAGGAAACCCAAAACTTTGAAGGGTGATTGATTAATGAACTTCTATTTCACGAAGATAGTTATGCTTTGAACTAATAATAATATATTAGCATATTGAAAACCTTTTACCAATGAGCTAGTAATCAAAAGAATAGTTACACTGGACAACAATTTATTGTATGACTTTTAACACTGATTTCTATCTGAGATGCACAGAAGTCACCAAAAATGACAGATCCAAGTCCATTGCCCCTGCAAAGGGACACTCCAGAGTCTGAGTCCCCAAGAATCGTGGAACAACAGTTATCCTTAGATGATACGATTGAACGGTGCATCGGGAACTCCGGTTGGATACAATTTCTCCAAGCCACTCTTATATCATTTGCTTATTTTTTCGATGCACAACAATGTTTCATAAGTGTTTTTACTGATGCTGAGCCAACATGGCATTGCAATTCATCCAGTAATTCGTCGTGCAAGAATATCTGTCGAATTCCAAGAGATTCTTGGAACTGGGATTTGCCCGCTCACACGTCCATAATCTCTGAGTGGTCCCTTGAGTGTTCCGGCTCCGTTATCACCGGCCTCATGGCATCGACCTTCTTTTTGGGCTGCGTCGTCGGTGGGTTTGTCCTCGCACCCCTGGCGGACTCTTCTTTGGGCCGAAAGAATATGCTTGCCCTATCATGCCTGCTCATGTCTCTAAGTGGAGTTTTAACTGCACTCTCCACCAATGTATGGATGTATACTGCTTTGCGATTTATCAGTGGATTCGGTAGGTCAACAATTTGCACCTGTGCACTTGTTTTATCAACAGAACTTGTTGGGAAAAAATGGAGAGGAAATGTTGGGATCATAGGATTCATCTGTTTTCCTATAGGGTTTCTTTCTTTACCTGGTATTGCTTATCTGACCAAAGGTTCCTCATGGAGACTCCTCTACCTGTGGACTTGCATTCCAGCAGTATTTTACTCTCTGTTATCGTACTTTCTAGTTTGTGAATCTCCCCGATGGCTATATATCAAGGGCCGGAAGGAAGAATTTGCCAAAACCCTGAGAAGCATTTCTGCACCAGCGAAACGGAGTAGCTTA
>CAIGRF010156022.1:0-18858 GCA_903798235.1 Fraxinus ornus
AAAAAAAAAAAGTAAATAAAAAATCTAATGGAAATTTTTTTTTTCAATGAATCAGTTCAGTATTTTTTTTTTCTGTCCCCTTCGATTGTTTTCCTATTTTTTTTTTTTTTTCTTTTTGTGTATATTTGAATTATGTATCAATATTAGGAAGTGGCATTCTTAATTAATAGATCACATTGTGTATAATTTGGTGAAAATTAAAATTAAAATTTTAATATAAGTTAAAATCAGTAATTAATTTTAATCACACATTTTATTGAACTCAACTTGGACAAAATGCCCTTAACAAGTGGCACGGTCCCTTATATGAACATTCTAAATTAAGCTTATGTTTGATGATCATTATTTTGAAAAAAAAAAAAGTTTTGAATAGTGATTTTTTTTATTTTTTTTTTTTAAATTTTTTGAACTTAAGTGTGAAATATTTTATTGTATAAATGTGTGATTGAAAGCAAGTATGAGAATTAAAGAGTTAAAATAATGATTGTCGAATAAGGGCATTTTGGTCCTACTTTTATTTTTCCTGTTGAATATTAAGATTCTATAATATAAATAGGGTGGATCTAGTATGGGGGCAATGGGGTCACTCAATTTTAAGTTTTTTTTGTCGACAAATTAAATAAATTCTAGTTATATGATTATCTTTTTCACTTTTTACTTATTCATTGAATAAACAGATTTTTTATCCAAACTTTCTTTTTATCAAACAACCCAGAACATGCTCTCTAAGTTTAATTTAGTCAAAAGCATTCAATCGAAAGAGGCAAGAATTGAATCAAGCGCAAATACACAATCTCGATTTACTATCACCAGCGATATTCTAATTACAATCAAATAAAAATATACAATAATTTTTTGATGTGCAACACTACTTATATTTGGAGAAACTTAGCAATTACATACTAAAATATTTGAATTAACATTAAATAAACCAACCCAATCTCTAAGTTGTAGACCTAAATAATCAAGAAGTCCACCTAACAATTCAATCAATGGATTCAACACATAATCCAAATGGATAAGGAATGTCTGCACTTTATTAACTATATAATAAAAATCAAGTCTCGTGTTTAGAATCATCCTTAATCAACAAATTAACTTAAGAGTTCTTCTTTTTTTTTTTTTTTTTTTAATTTGTTTTTTTTAATTTTTTTTTTTGTNATTTACTTTAATTTTGAAGGTTTAAGACTTTTATGTTACAACAAAAACAACCATCCATTTGTTTATAAACTGAAGTTAATATAAAGGCAACTCCTTTTTCTTCATCTTGACAACTCCATAGATATCAAAGCACAATTTAGGCATTTACCTAGCGAAGGGCTAAGAAACTCGTGCCCTTTAGATTCTCTTAATTGAGTTGTAGTTGTAAAAATCTAAAATCTGTTAATAGTACACAAATATTCATTAGAATTTGGGCTATACTTTTAATATAAAGCCCCAGTTTGATGCACATAAAAATTTTTATTTTCATTTTTCTATCCATTTTCAACTACACATTCTCCAATAAAATAACATTTTCTATCACATCAATAATTTTTCCTTATTTTTCAACCACACATTCTCAATCAAATAATATTTTTCATCACATCAATAATTTTTCCTTATTTTTCAACCACACATTTTCAATAAAATAATATTTTTCATTATATCAATAATTTTTCTTTATTTTTTAACCACATATTTTTTATTAATTTACTATTTCTAAATAAATTATTTCAAAATAACGTGGCTCAAACACAGCGTAAAAATCATTAAGGGATCCAACTATTGAAAATGAGTGTTGACCGATCGGTTGTGAATAAAGGGCAAAATAGCAAATAGGACAACGTATCAAGGTTTCTTAGTAATTTGAGTGGGAATAAGATCTGATCGTTGTCCCCAAGTCATCATCGCCAAGATATGTGAAAGCGACTTCTAATATTTTAATCAATTTTTAAATAAATTATATTTTCCGAATTTGAAAAAGAAATAGTACACTATTGTAAAAAGGGTAAATTCCATCAAGTCTAACAACTATGCCCCATACTTTTGCATTTGTGACATTCCCATCCCTATCTTTTTAACACTATCGACGCAGTATCTGTATGCGGAAAAAGTCTATTTGGTCGATAAATAACCACACAACACGAACGTGATATTTCACTGAAAGGTTTAAAAAAGAATCGCATTCTAGTGCATTTTTGGTTCTCTTACTTTAAAATTCAGTTTTTTTTTCAAACTTAAGTACGTATTTCTTGAGGTCGAACATTTTTATCAACTTTTCGACAACATATTTCATCAATTTTAACAAAATTTACAAAAATACAATCTTTAACTAAATCAAACAGTTAGAGATCACGTGTGAATTGTATCATGTATGAACATTTAGCGTCATAAATATTTTTTTATTAGGTAAAGATTTTTCACTGTGCAAACATGACTACCACATTTATAAAATGCAAGTTACATAAATAAAGACAGGAATATTGACTCATAGAAAAGAAGAAAAGAAAAATGCCCATGCGGATTTTCTACATAATTTGCACAAAGGAGAAGAATGGAGAAATTACTGATAGAGGTATTACCGGGGGACAAGTGCGTGCCTGAAAAATCCTCAAATTCGATTCAGTTTGCTTTAAAAAGTAATCCAGACAAGAAATGTCCCACATGCTATATTCATATAACAATAATTTAATATTATCACCACCTATTACAGAACAGGAAAAAAAGGAATAAAAGCAAGATAGATTGATTTTATAACAGTTCATTTGAACCCAGAAAGAGGTTTTTTTTTTTTTTTTTTTTCCTTAGTTATTATACCATTCTCTTTCTGTGTGTGTTGGGGTAAAAAATTGAACTTTTGGGTGTGTTTGAGTTTGTGGGATATATAATTATTTCTTAGAGGAGCAGGGGCAGTGAACGTAATCTTGTCTGTTTGGTACTCTTGAGCTTTGCACACAATATACATGATTGAATTGTTGGTGGTGTTTGCCACTCCCATTTTGAAGTATTGGCAGCCGGAGGATAGTCTTTGAGGAAGAGAGAGGTAAAAAGAGTTTTTCTTTGGAGTTTGGGCTTTGTTTCATCTTTTGACGCCTGCAACAAGGCCATGCTTGTTCCTCACATCATGGAGGTGTGAAAAAAAGTTACTTTTTTTTTTTTTTTTTTTTAAAAATTTGTAGACAGAATTATTTTGAAAGGGATCAAAAAGATTTTTTTTGGTGGCCGTCTTCCCTCTCTGTGTAAATTATTTGAGTCACAAAAAACATTGTAATCATAGAAGTACATTGATTTGAAGAGAACCCTATTCTTCGTATGCTCGAAAATAAGTCCGAAAAGTAATGGGTGTATACATATATTTTCTTGTGGGTTTTGGTTTATTTTAGCGGTCGAATGGCAAAGTGGGAGAAACAAGAAGAAGAAGAAGCACACTGCTGAGAAAAGAACAAGAAGAGATAGTTTGTATAATGAGTGAGGAAAGGCAAAGCCACCATCTGGTGGCCGTGAGGGTGAATGAACAACCGGGCACAAAGAGAAAGTATTCAATCATCCACAGAGTTTCAAACCCAAGAATCTTGGCACTTTGGATAATGCTAATGTTGATTTTTAGTGCACAAATTTATGATTACATGGACGATGAGCACAAGGAGAGGAGGAAGGAATTGCTTGTGAGCATGTGTGACCAAAGGGCTAGAATGTTGCAGGATCAATTCAGTGTTAGTGTCAACCACGTGCACGCCCTCGCCATCCTCGTTTCCACTTTCCATTATCTCAAGAACCCATCAGCAATTGATCAGGTTTTTTTTTGCTTATTCTTGAATTTTCATTGTTTATGTTGAAAAAAATTTGAATTTTAAAAAGCACTTTCTTGTTTGTGCTATGGAATCCCTATATTTTCTGTTGAAAACATAAATGTGGTTTCTTGGGTATTCCGTGTACTTTTGGTGTTCTGATTTTTTATTATTTTCTGAATTTTGGGCATTTGTATATGTTTATCATCATGATGTAAAATGCAGCAAACTTTTGCTGAATACACCGCCAGAACTGCTTTTGAGAGGCCATTGTTGAGTGGGGTGGCATATGCAGAGGGAGTCGTAAATTCAGAAAGGGAAGAATTCGAGAAGCAACATGGGTGGACAATAAGAACGATGGAGAGAGAACCTTCACCTACCAAGGATGAGTATGCTCCGGTGATACTCTCTCAAGAAACTGTGTCCTATATTGAATCACTTGATATGATGTCCGGGGAGGTAACTAAATTAATTCATTGTTGAAGTGAATTAAATATTTATAAATGTAACTTTTCAATTGTGTGCTGATTGCATAAATTATCCTGGCTGATGCAGGAAGATGGTGAAAACATATTGAGGGCACGGACAACTGGTAAAGCAGTTCTTACAAGCCCATTCAGGTTGTTAGGTTCTCATCATCTTGGGGTTGTTTTGACCTTCCCTGTTTATAAATCAAATCTTCCTCCAAACCCAACTGTGAAAGATCGCATTGAAGCAACTGCAGGGTAAGCCTTTGGCAATGTCAATTAACATCTGGGTATGCACAACTTGAGTTTTGGGCATTTCATATCTGGTCTCCAGGTTTATACGATTCTGTTTCTTACAGAAATTAATGTATATTAATTAAAAGGTTATCAAGTTAACCTAGTCAATCAATTGCTTTTGAAGAGTTTCTAGGGAATGAGATTGAGAAACACGGATTTCTATCTATGATGCAACTTTCTTCCTATAAAATTTTTGGAAGAAACAAATTTTAAAGCTTGTTACACATTTTGGTTGTCCACTACTTGAGTTTTTCTGGATCCCATATAACCTAGTTCTTTTGGAGTTATTTCTTGGTAAATTAATTATTTAAACATATGATGCATCATTTTACTCTCTTCCACCTTGGAAATTGCATGTATATGTGTTAACCATAGAATCTGCAATTGCAATGCTTTTTCATTTTGAACTTTTAATAATATATACTCTGCATTAAAATATCTACTTTGAAATACAAGATCTCACATGGGAATTCTCATTTTTGCCTTATTTATAGTTAATCTCCCACAATCACCAACCTTGGATAAAAAGTTTAGTAAGAGCGATAAGCATTAGCAGCCAAGCATTGATATTAACTAACTTTCAGCTGAAGACCACTGTTCAGTTCCTTGACTGTACTTACAATTTATCATGTACTAGAAGCTTCACATTTTTGGTATTGATCCCGCTTCCCGCATCATGTTCCTGCTGACCTATTTGGCTCGGAAATAGAACTGAAATTATGAAACTTCAATACATGACCATCTCCTTCATCGCTTCAATACCTACCATTTTTAAAGGCAATAAAAATGATTTTGAGGTTTCAACTGCAGTATTAGTAAGTAAGCTGCTTTTGTTGATCTTCTGGGACAAATGAAGCTTTTAGTTTCAAACTTTTATTTGAAGATTCAATTTTGTAGGAATAGCATAATAATCTCAAATGAAAGATCACCTGTGATTGGCCTGCTAAATAAATTTTACCACCACAAAGTTTCTGTCTGTCATGAACATCATTAGACTACCATTGCTTGTCATAGCTTAACGCATTATCTGTTGTAGTGGTTTTAGCCACAGAAATTTTGTGCGTTACAGTTTGTAATACTGGACCTCTCCTGAGATCAGGACATTGTCCATCTGCTAGTTGCTTACCTTGATATTCTACTGCACAAATTGCTATTTATTTCTTGATCAGCTAGGGTTGTCATTCTTCTCATATGCTTGATTCTACAAGCTTCCTCCAAGTAATAAGGAATTACGTTGCATATAGATTCGTCATTCAGTTTGATCATTATTGAACAATTCCAAGATTTAGTCCCAGACTGGTTGAGCGAATTTAATAGCCCGCCACACGATACTATGAAGCACCATAAAAAGGCTCCTTTATCAATGAACCTGAACCAACTTTTGAAGAAAATGATTCAATTGCAACGGAAAATAAATTATGTAAAAAAAAATAAAAATTCAAATATGTTAATAATTATGTAAAAGGAAAACATGATATAAATCACAAAACAACATTTTGGAGCTACCCTTTAACCCCTCTACACTAAATTTTAACTCTATGCAAAACCAGTGCTCATACAATTACCATCTTCTCTTTATAATTCTGCATGCACAATGCACATTTATGTGGACTTCATGTCCAAAAACTTTGCGTCTCTTTTCATTTTATTTTTATAGTAAACATATCGCGATTGAGATATTTATAAAATCGAGTTTAATTGAAATTTAAAACTTAATTTGAAACAATCAGCCTGTAGATACTTTCCATGCAGAGAAATAAAAGAATAATACGGGAGCGAGATGCTTTAAAAGAAATGAGTACATCACTTACTGTAGTTGATGTTTTCATGTTTGGAGGTTAAAATGGTAGTAGGAAAGTTGTTCAGGTTTGGTGGCTTATTCTTCTGCTTATTGTTCCATAGAATTGGTAAAGTCCAGGGTTCAAAGAAGTTGAGGATTCCCTCTTATGGTTATGAGGTAACTCATATGGATTACGAAGACTTTTTCTCTTTCCTAATCATTGGCCACCAGGGAAAATGTGTCTTTCACTTTGCATCTCAACCTATGCGTACTCGCGGTGCTTAAATCATATTTTATTCTCTTCTATTTCCATCAATGAGATCATCAAAAAGAAGATTAAAACATTGATGTTTCATTTGTCGATTTCTAAAAAAAGTTATTATAACTCAACATTTTCATCCTTAAGAGCCTCATTAGATGGTCATATTTTTCTTCTTGTATTTCCAAATTTGGGGGTACTTTTGGTGATAAAGCATGTTTACACAGTCTAGAGATGAACTGCCAACCTATCGAACAATATTAATTGGCTAGTGTCAATGATCTTCTGTTGAATGCATATTGCATTTTATTCTTAATTGTATTTCTCCTTTTCTATTTTAATTGCAGTATTATTATTTCTTGTGATTCTGAGATCATTACATGTAAGGAAGACTGTTCTAATGTTTACAGCATGAAGATTTGGAAGTACTTAAAAGGATTATAAAATACAAAAAATTGAAGTAGAACGCTAGTCTCCCTTTGTTTTTTATGTTGATTTCTATGTTTTTGTTGAAAGATTTATGTGCTAAATTATGCTCATTGCAAACAGTTACCTTGGTGGAGCCTTTGATGTCGAATCCCTTGTTGAAAATCTACTAGGGCAACTTGCTGGTAACCAGGCAATAGTGGTTACGGTGTATGACATTACCAACTCTTCTGATCCATTAATCATGTATGGACACCAGTCTCAAGAGGGTGACATTTCCCTTGCGCACGTGAGCAGGCTTGATTTTGGAGACCCTTTCCGCAAACATGAGATGATGTGTAGGTAGGTGCACTAAGCCGTTGAGCATCTATTTTTAGCGACATAATATTTTGTTAGGCATGCATACTGAGACCAATTTGTATGCTCACTTAGGTATCTTCAAAAGGCTCCCCCGTCATGGACAGCACTGACGACAGCATTTTTCGTCTTTGTGATTGGCTTTTTGGTTGGGTATATGATATATGGTGCAGTGATTCACATTGTTAAAGTTGAAGATGATTTCCATAAAATGCAGAAATTGAAGGTCCGAGCTGAAGCTGCTGATGTAGCCAAATCCCAGGTATTTCATGCAAATGTGTTCACCATCCATTATGCAACTACTGCTCTACTGCTGTTACTTTATGACCTGAATTTCATCTCTTTTCCAATGCCAGTTTCTAGCCACTGTTTCCCATGAAATAAGAACTCCCATGAATGGCATCCTTGGTACGTCAAATTTTCTTTTGAATGATCTCATCTATTAAATTGGGTTGGAATCTGAACATTGATTTTGTTCATGTCAAATGATTGCAGGAATGCTAGCTCTGCTACTAGATACAGAACTGAGTTCCCCCCAAAGGGACTATGCTCAGACTGCTCAAGCTTGTGGGAAGTCACTGATAGCATTGATAAATGAAGTGCTTGACAGGGCGAAGATTGAAGCGGGCAAGCTAGAACTTGAGGCAGTCCCTTTTGACATTCGATCCATACTAGATGATGTTCTATCCCTGTTTTCTGAGGAGTGTAGGAACAAGGGTATTGAGGTAATGCCCGAAAAGCTCTAACAATCCTAATTATCACCTTAACATAGCTTCTGAGTGGAAGTGCTGAAAACACTTAATCATGCATGCTTCCTTTGTGTTCTAACTTCGTGTTTCCTTGCCTTCCTGTTCACTCCTGTGGCTTTTTAATAAATGACATTGGCGCTACTGGAAAAATTGATTGGAACTTACTACTACAACACTGTGCGATTCATTGGACAGTTGGCAGTATTTGTTTCTGATAAAGTTCCTGAAATTGTTATTGGGGATCCAGGAAGATTCAGACAAGTGATTACAAATCTTGTGGGCAACTCTGTCAAGGTAATTGAATTTCAATGCTTGTTATACTTCAAATGTTAAAAGAACCGATCTCAAGCTTTTCTGCATTTCTTTTACTCAGAGAGGGGGATGGCCTTTCCCCTTCTCAAATTGCACTACATATCATCTATCCATTGGATTCAAAAAGGTTTCAACTCCTATCCTTCTGCCTGGGATAGATTAATCGTGATGGCTATCAAACCCCTGGTGACACAGGATCTGGATTCAATTTTTAATTTAGAAATAAATTGTGTGATTTAAATTGGATTTCTGTGTCTTAACCCAAATTTTTTTGTAGTAGTTTTATAAACATCAACATACTATCTATTTCTCGACAGTTTACTGAGCGAGGACATATATTAGTTCAAGTCCATTTGGCTGAACAAGCAAAAGCTATGATGGATATCAGAACTGAAAAATGTTTGAATGGAGTATCTGAATGTTTAGGACAATCTAGCGTTCATCAGTTTCAAACTTTGAGTGGTTATCAGGCTGCTGATGACCGGAACAGCTGGGATATCTTTAAGCATTTGATTACCGACGATGACTTCCGGTATGATGCTACCAGTAAAGCAATGACTGATAATACTCATCAGAATGTCACGCTGATGCTGTGTGTCGAAGATACGGGAATTGGAATTCCGGAACATGCACAAAAACGAGTTTTCACGCCATTTATGCAAGCTGACAGTTCAACATCTAGAAATTATGGGGGAACAGGTATAGGGTTGAGCATTAGTAAGTGTCTTGTTGAGCTAATGGGTGGTCATATAAACTTCATTAGCCGTCTTCATGTTGGAAGCACCTTTTTGTTCACTGTTGACTTCCAAAGATGTGGGAAAAATGCAGTTGGGGATCTGAAAAAAACTGTATCTGATGATCTTCCAATGGCTTTTAAAGGGTTGAAAGCTATTGTAGTTGATGGAAAACCAGTTAGAGCTGCTGTCACAAGGTATCACCTCAACAGGCTTGGTATTCGGGTTGAAGCTGTCAGTAGCATGAGGACAGCAATTTCTGTATCTGATAAATATGGCTCCCTGATATCTAAGTAAGCATGTTTATTTTCCTTTCTTGCTGCTGTGGTTTTTGAACTTCATATACCTTTTGTTGTAAAGCTTCATGCAGGGACCTATGGGTGATCTCTACCAAACTATTTAGCCATGGAGCATGACTAGAGTTTTTCACAGTACCATACCATTTTGACTTTTTTTTGTCCTTGCGTTAGTTCAAAATTTTATCCACAATTAACATCTACAACAAATAAATATTTGCTGGTTGTATGAAAACTTGTATTGAGTTTAAATATATATATGCAGAAATGAAAGGCTGCCAGATGTGATTCTGGTTGAGAAAGATTCATGGATTTCTGGCAAGGATGATAGCGTTCATTTACAGTTATCAGACTGGAGAAAAAATGGCCATTGTTATAAGTTGCCTAAGATGATCCTTCTTGCAACCAATATTACCAGTTCTGAGCTTGACAAAGCCATGGCAGCTGACTTTGCAAATACTGTGATCATGAAACCTTTAAGAGCGAGTATGGTGGCTGCATGCCTTCAACAGGTGTTTGGAATGGGTCGTAAGCCACAGCAAAAAGTGTGCAAATCAACTTTCCTCCGTAGCCTGCTCTGTAGCAAGAAGATATTGGTGGTTGATGATAATAGAGTGAACCGCAGAGTTGCAGCTGGTGCACTCAAAAAGTTTGGGGCTGATGTAGAGTGTGCTAAAAGTGGTGAAGAGGCTCTTAAGTGGCTTGAGCTACCACACAGTTTCGATGCCTGCTTCATGGATATTCAGATGCCTGAAATGGATGGGTATGTTCTTAAAACTTTTCTGGAATTGATACCTGGTACTGTGGTACATAATGTGGATGTTTCTTTTGAAGATCAAAAGTTGATTTATATTACATCTTGAAAGGGTAGAGCTTATGATTCCAATTTTCTTCTCTATAATTTTGTATTACCTCTACTTTATTTGATAAATGAGTACAGCTGTGAGGGGAAAATGTCACCTTATCTCCAAAATTACATGAAGAGGAGATGAGAGAAAGGTAAAAACATAAAGTTGGGCGTACTGCCACCATTCCAAGAATTCACAAAAAAATCATTTCATTACTTGGTCCAATATAGGAATCTGAACCTATATTGTCGTAATAAGTCTAGCACCTCTCCTTTATTCCCAACTTCCAATTCCTGGTTGTCGCTATACATTGCTTCATAAGCAAACCAATCTGCCACCCCATTCCCTTCACAGTAAATGTGTGAGCGGCTCGAAATTTAGGCACGACCTCTTAATATCGTACCAACCAAATATTGTAATTGTCATGAACCTGCCGTTTTGTGTATTGATGATTTTCTAGTTGTAATATCATATTTCCAATACTCGATTGCGTGATTTTTTTTTATACTATTAACCTTATCTGTATGCCATTTGGACTCTAAAAAAGATATTTGATGCAATGGGACATGGTATACAGTAGCATCTATTTGTATTTTAGAGTCTCTTAACCTGGCAAGAACAGTTTGCATATCTGTTACTGTCCTGCTATCGGCAGTAGCTTATGTTACTGGATAAATATTTTGATGCAGGAAATATCTGAACTTGAAAGAAAATTAAATTTTTTGATGCAGGAAATAACTGAACTTGAAAGAAAATTTTCTTGTGATTTGAATAACTGGACCTAGTCTTTATTCCAACATAGGCAGCTTCCTTGTAGTTTGTGATAAACTTGATCTTCTATCAAAGAGATTGTTTAAAATATTCAGCTGCAAATTGGGGTGTCTTGTAGTTTTTCAGGTCACTAGAATCCCGGTAGGTTTATGACGAAGCTGTCTTTATACTAAATTTAGAGGAGAGACTAATATTTGCTTTTTCCAATAATTGCAGTTTTGAGGCAACTCGACGGATTAGGCAAATGGAGAGTATTGCAAATGAACAGATGCATGGAGGATGCGCCATTGAAGGAACTGCGAAACATGGTTTGTGGCATATGCCAATATTGGCGATGACAGCTGATGTTATCCATGCAACCTTAGACGAATGTCTTAAATGTGGGATGGATGGGTACGTGTCCAAACCATTCGAAGAAGAGAATCTCTATCAGGCTGTTGCTAAGTTCTTTGAATCCAAGCCAGTCTCAGACTCGTTGGAAGATTCTCAAATCAGACGGACTGAACTCTTATAAATCAAAACTGCATTGTTGGATTAAACAGGACACCGGCAATTTTTCATATTCTGCTGGTGTCGTCCTCCGGTAAGGAAAGCTGTGGATATTCTCAATTTTGAACACAAGATATCTAACCAAATTCACTTGGTTACACCATCTCCTCTCTTCTTGTATGTAAATTTAAAAAGGGTAAGAGGCCAATTATGTAGAATCTGATATTGTTTTATGTAATTTTTCAATCAGACTTTTGAAATGTAATCTAATGTCTTGATTTGTATATTTATTTCTTATAGTTCTATAATATTAGTGGGGAACTGTTGCGGGCTTTATTCTTCAAGCCTAATCTAGTGGTGTGATATATTGGTAATAACTTGTAGAATTTTGCTATTTGTACATAAATGGTTACATAATATGATGTGTGAGAAAATGATTGGATGNAGAATTTTGCTATTTGTACATAAAGGGTTACATAATATGATGTGTGAGAAAATGATTGGACGAAAAAGTTTATTGTGTTTTAAATTGACAAATGATAAAGTGACGTGACATTATGTAACCTATTATGTAATTCTTGATGTACATCAGAAGTCATCAAGGTGAGTGGAAAATTTGATTGCGTGCACAATCGCTTGAGTGCTTGTTTGTCATCAACTTTTCGTTTAGTTTTACAAAATCTATTATCTGGAAAATGAGGCTCAAACAAACCCTTAATGTGGTGGTTGATTTTCCTAAAAAAAATTCTACAGATTAAGAAAGGAAATTAATATGGATGCGTGCTCAGCAATTTTGGATTTTCAAATCAATGTGATAAGTGCCAGTGTTCACAAATTCACGAAGTTACTCCTCAAATTCTAACAATTGACTTTGTGTATCCAATTGAATTCATCTAAACTAATTGATAACTTCTCACGTAAAATTATCTTATTTAACTGAGTCAACTTACTATATCTCTATCTTATGTGTTTGAGCAACATTATTTTGGAAGAATGTATTTTGGAATAGTAGATTGATGGAGAATGTGTGATTTAAAAAGAAAGAAAAATTATTGATGTGATGAAAAATATTATTTTATTGAAGAATGTATGGTTTAAAATTAATAGAAGAATGATAATAAAAATTTTAATGTGTACCAAACAGATTCAATCAAAATTATTTTTTAAGCACATTCAATAATATTCAATTAAGACCACAGAAATAGCAAAAAAGTAGTTCTCTATCTTTCAACCAATTTCTGATATTTACTACGTAGTCTAAACAAACAACTCAACTATCGATTCTTTATTGTCCACAATTCAATGAAAAATAGTAACTGATTACTCGATGCATTAATAATAGAAGTAAAAATGATACACAAAATCAACTGCAAAATTCTTGCACCAAGTCCTCAAATCTTGAATGTGATCTTTCCCCATGCTTTTCCTCGTGTTTATCTCTCTTAAAGAGTCTTTACCTTGTGGGATATTTAGGGTTGGACAAAAGTTTTTGAACGAGCGGTTCTTTATAAGTTAAATATCCGAACGGGTACTCGAATCGAGAACCGATGAGTTTGGGTTGGATCTCGAGTCTAGTCCAAGAACCGAAGAATCGAATAAAAACCGAAACTAAATAATTTTTTTTATTTTTTTATTGAATTAATTAAATTATTTATTTTTTCAAAATAAATTAACAAATTAATTAAATAAATCAGATCATTTCATAATTTTAATTTTAAATCTCAAATCATTTTAAAAATCGTTAGCTCATTTTAAAGACAAGAAACAATGGAGTTTGAGATCCATTTGCAGTTTTTGTAAAGATTATGGACCTCCGCCATAATTATATCTTAATAATTGATTTGACTATTTGAATTTGCTCATTAAATTTAAAGTCTTCAAATAAGATAAAATTTTAAAATCATTTCTCTCTTCTGAAACCCTAANCTCTAAGTTTTTGTAAAGATTATGGACTTCCGCCATAATTATATCTTAATAATTGATTTGACTATTTGAATTTGCTCATTAAATTTAAAGCCTTCAAATGAGATAAAATTCTAAAATCATCTCTCTCCTGAAACCCTAAGCAATTTCCATTTTCCACAACCGCGCCAGTGCAACACTTCTAAATTAGGTACCCATTTATGCAGCTATTTAAGAACTATACAAATTTTATTTTTATAATTGTGTTCAAGCAGTTGATGATTAAATCAAATAGTTTGTGATTTATATTCATTTTTTTATGCAGGCAGACTGCTTGAAACAAATGAATTATTAATATGGATTACCGACATTTTAATATTAATATCTACTTTTTGGTATTTGTATGCATTGAATTAATGTTATTCGACATCTAATTATTTATATATTTTTTAATTGGGATACGTTAATTTATAAAAGTTACGAATGAAATGTCATTAGTTATATTTATGTAGTGTTGCTGTAAATGTTAAAAAATTAATTATGGTACGGAACAGAACCTGAACGGTTCCATTTATTAAATACCCGAAAATCTTGGAACCGAACAGAACCGAACCGAACCTAATCGACCCACATCCAGCCTAAGGATATTTATGTATGATATGTTTATGAGGGGTCCCCAAAGACAATGTGAGAGGATTTTTTTTGTTTTGTTTTGTTTTTTTGTTTTTTTTTAAGGCCTCAAGAAGTCTCCAAACCGTGCTAGAAAAAGCCAAAAATCCTTAAATTCCAACTTGTACTGGAAAAGTGGCACCAGGGGTCTCGCGCACCTATTCCCACGTTGAAGCTCAAATGTGAAACCCAAATTTATTCTTACATTGATGATGACATCCTCAATGTTTTCAAAATGTGGTGTCAAATTTTTTTTTAAAATCATCCAATAATGTGTTGTCATGTGATACAATATAAAAAATGTCAAAAATAATGTACATGTAACATGATTGAACCCAAATTACCTTCAAGGAGCCAATGGGATATGCCTAGGGGCACCAATATGCGGCTTAGACAGTCAAAAATTGCACCTTGAGTCCTCTATATATTAAGAACCTATTTGATGGGTATTAAAATTAGGGTTGTGCTTCTTGTACATTGATGTGTACATAAGGGTGTCCTTACACCCCAATGTACATCTGTATTTTCCTTAAAATTATATCTTTAGTAAATTTTAATAGTAGTTGATGAAATGTGTGGTTGAAAATTTGTGGGACCCATAAATATGTGGTTAAAATTAATTGTTAACTTTGATTTAAATTAAAATTTTAATTTTAATCCATACCAAACGAGGGCAAAATCTGTGTTCTAGTCCCCAGTTCACTGTTTCTGTACAGGGTTATCATTTGGCTCGATTTTCATACACATTTGGTCCCCTAACTTTAAATCATTACTATTAGGTCTGTCACTTCCAATCACCTCTGGATTGGTTCTTCATCTTATAAATTCTTCTATTTTGGTCCTTCAGCTTTTATTTTTCAAACTTGATCCTCCAAAAGTGTTGAGAGTGTTCAAGTTGGGCCTCAAACTTCTCCAAAAGTGAAATTTAGTTTCAAAACTTGCGAATACATAAATATACGTTCGAGGCCTCCAATCAAGTCCTTACTTCTCGACAACCATGCAAATCTATCATTTTGTCCAATTTAAGGTCCAAAAACTCTCCTTTATGGTCAATTCACTCTCAAGTCAGGATTTTCACTTGTAAAAACAATGTCTAAATTATATAGAAACCCACTCAAACAATCAATATTCTTCAAGTTTAAAAGTCTAGATAAGCACTTATCAATGTCTCGAAGGGCTCTTTCCATGTTGTTATATCGAATATTTGTTGTGTGAGCAAGTCAATCTTTTGAGAAACCTGTATATTTTTTTCTCCTACGATGTAGTTCCTCTACAAAAGATTCAAGAATGAGACTCCTCAATTGATTTTAATACCAATCTTAGAAAGTGAGAAAAACTATAGATATCAAGATGGAAACTCTCCCAATTTTATAAATTTGTCGAAGGAGGAAAAAAATAAAAGTAACTGACAGTAAACCTTAGCAAGTATTTAGATCGTCTTATTTTTAAAGAGCATATTCTATAATTTAAAGGCGATATATAAATTTATAGAGTAAAAAAAAATTTTAAGTAGTCCAACAGACTATTTATATTTAATATTTAATTATTCTACAATCAAAAAATAGTTATTGTTTTTCCCTATCTTTTATTTTCACTAACTTCAATTCAAATTATTATATTATTTTCATTCATTGAAAATTGAAATATTTTGAATATATTTAATTATAGAGGGTGAGATAGAGACAAACCCACTTTCTAAATTAAAATGTTAATTTAAAGTAATTTTGAGAGTTAACTCTTTAAAATATATAATATTTTTCGTTTAAAGAGTCTTTTGGAATAGATGAGATCTGCTGTTTATCCAATTGCAAATTGACGCATCATGAAAAATTAAATTAAACTTGTCATCAATTTTAAATTTTAACGATGTGTCGATTTAAACAATAAAAATGGATAGCAAATCTCAATTTCAATTTCTCATAAGTCATATATGCTCTTAATAATTAGTCATTTCACAAAATATTATGTAGTCTCACAGACTTGTACTGCTGCCTCACAAAGTTCGATTCCTTGCTGACTCGACATTAATTCAAATAATCAACAAGAAACTTGAAAACCCCATCACATCATCAACGACATACACCATCAATATTTCCCTTCCAGTGGGCCCATCATCAGCATTCCATTTTCTGGTCATATACCAAACTCTCTTTGTCGTCCAAGGAGAAACAAAAAAGAGTAAATGCTGTCGTGAATTTATATGACCCCACAACAGGAGGAAAAAATTAAAGTTTCAAAAAGATACCAAATCGCAACAATGAAAAAGGAAAAAACTTAATTTGAATTCTGTACTGTTACTAGCTCTTCCATTTTTTCTTTTCTTTTTTTTGTTAACGTAAGGCTACTCGTGAATGCGCACTGGATAAATCTCACTCCATGTGCAGTTGCCCGTAAACTACACAGGAGAGATAAACTGTATTAGGCGGGTTCACCGAAAAAGTGTTGATTGTCGATTCGAACTCGTGACATTCGATATCCGCGTTCAACTACTCCACCAACTCGATCACCCCCTAAGGGATTACAATTTATTCATATATTGCCTTGTATAAGCAATTATTTAGTCCCCCACTTCACATATAAAAGAAAAAGTAAATAATTTTTGAATCCCAAGAAATGAACCCATTTTTTTTTTCTCTCTCTTGACTGACTGATTCTTCTTCTGAGTTCTGATTTTGTCACTTTATTCTTTTTCACTTTCCTATTTAAATTCACATAATTCTCTCTGTACTACACAAACACAAAACAAAATGAGTGATCTTCACTCCATCGCTTATAGCAGCAGCCATAGCAATTCCCTAGCTTGGGAATTACAAAATCTTGGAGTTTTCAACACAGACACATCTCAGTGCAACTACAGTACTACTTTTCTCTTTTCTTCTTCACCTCTCGTTTTCTGTACTGCATGATAATGATTTTTTTAATATTACAATTTGATTTTTGTTAGTGATGATGGAGAACACCCCACCATTTTTTTCACCTCTTGAAGCTGATTATTCAACTGGGTATTTGCAAGATGCTTTGTTTGAATTCAGCTCTAAACGAAGAAGACTGCTTCAGTTTCCTGAAGATATTCGCACCAAAGACTGCAACAATTCAATTGAGGTAATATAATAACAAAAGAATTGATTTTAGATTATGATGCAGACTGCAGTACAGACACAGTGGTGTAGATTCTGAAAACTCGAATTTTCTTCAGAATTCTTATGAAAGTTATGATGCATTCAGCCAAATAAGCAAGTGCGATGGCATCAATCCAGGTGATTAATAAAAATCTCTTTTTTCTTAAATTATGAATGAGATTACAATAATAATATTTATGCATGTGTTTATTATTATATGTATATTTTTACAGGTATGAGCAGATCGCTGAGCATTATGAGTGAGGATGCGTCACTTTTCACTGACATGAAAACATCACAAGAGGCAATGTCAGCCTTTCAAATATATGATTCTTCATCACTCAACACTCAACCCACATCTGATAAACAATTCCTATATTCTATACAACCCATATTCTCTTCTGGTAAGTTAGTTCGCTCGTCATTATTTTCATCTTTAGTCGACGTGGGATGTTAATCTAGTAACGCACATTAATTTCAGGTGCGGGTGGAGGTGGCGAAAAGAGATCAAAGAAGAGATTGATAGAAGAGGTTGTGTATCCCTTCGATTTCGTTAAACCGGGAGGATTTGAAGGGGACGTAACATTAGACGACATAAATGAGAGGATTCTAATGCCTCCGAGTAGGCCAGTTCGACATCCCGTCGGGGATTTTGCGTGCAGACCATTAGTGTCATCTGCTGATGGCCTGGGTTTATCTGGCAAGGCTGTGGTGGCACTCACCAGAATTCACACTCAAGGGAGAGGTACAATCACAATCATCCGGACTAAAGGTTAAGTATTAAAAATTACATATGTTTCTTCAGTAAAATAGATTTCGAATCAATGACTATAGTGTGAGAATTAAGGAAATAGATGTGATGGAGAACAAGTGTTCATTTGTTACAACCACCACATGACTTCTAAGGTAAATTGGAGAAATTGGATAGTAATGTGTAGTTGTGTACAAAGTTTGTTGATATTTTGTAAATTTGTACGAAATGAAAGGGTTTGTTCACGTTGGAATTTATTGAGCATTTTTTATCAAATAGGAGAGAAACCATAATTATCGAAATATATAAACTACTAAACTAGAACGTCGCAAGTATGCTCGGTCACTAGAAAGTGAAGGGACGACAAGTAGTCAAAATTACTCGATGCTTAAGTCAGTCGTATTGTTGTAGATAGAAGATTGAATTCGATAGAGTTGGCATAGGTTTTAGTTTTTTTTTTCCTCTCAAATTTGTGTTTAATCACGCATCCTTTTAAATAAAAATTGCTTTTCACAAATTCGCTTCTCAAAAAATTAGCATCAAATGAGGGTTAAATGTCACAACTCGTCTATTCTCATCGGATTAAAGTGCGAGGATTGCAGTCCCCATAATTGAATTTTTTTCTTTCTCAAATTTATGTTTAATCACACATTCGTTTGTAGAAAAATTATTTTTCACAAATTCTCTTCTCAAGATATCAGCATCAGATGAGGGTTAAGACACCGATTGGTGCACATTATTTCCAAAAGAATGCATTTTTTGGTTGATGTGATGGGAAATATGTGGTTGAAAAAGAAGGAAAAGTTATTGATGTGATGAAAAATATTATTTTATTGGAGAATGTGTGGTTGAAAATGAGTAG
>CAIGRF010156046.1:12369-25386 GCA_903798235.1 Fraxinus ornus
CTCACGGGCAAAGGTTGGACACCTGAGACGCAAAAAAAAAATGTCACACGTGACGGTCTATCTGTAATAATGTATTTGTATTTCGTTACTATTTATGATCACATATGATTTAAAATTCAGTCATATGTAATTTGTATCTCACAATCACAATTCATTGTGATTAACAAATCACCAAGACTTGAATCTACGGATTCTATTTATTTAATTTATTAGAATATTAATTTAATTAAATAATAGATATTGCCATAATTACCCATCAATTATATATATTAAAAGTATTTATGTCCAAAGTTGATTGGACTTAGAACATAACACTTACGACACCCTCACCACGTAGATCTCGTCGAGATATATCATCGGGAAATAACACTCCCTGTGAGCTTGAGATCTTCTCGAGGTTATGACTTAACCTCGCACCTAACAACCCCTGATCTATTAAGAGTCTCCAATGGCTTATTCAATTCTAAGAAGTTTGAGTCCTGCTATAAATATGCTATCTCATTTTGAAAGGACTCAACCACCGGAGTTTTATCTTTATTCAAACACGTCAATAGAACAATACCCATCAAGTTGCAACTTTTAAGCATGGTATGACTCTTAAGGGATTTGAGCAATTTAATCCTATCAAGAATGTACTACCAATCTCTATAAATACAACATCCAAATTCATTATCGATACGTTTTTTTACATAATTTTCAGTATATATATTTTCACAAAAATTCTCTCTAATTTAAACATCGGAGGGACGAAGAGGACACACTTTGACGCATTTGTTTCAAGTATCAGAAAATCTCGTTCGTGCTCATTCTCATTCCTCAAACTCAGAAATCGATTTGTGTGATTTCTTATAGCATCAAATGCTTTCCTTCTTAGTTCTTCAAGACATGATAGCATTTTTCAGAAAAATAAAATAATCAATATTTGACTTCCGATCAATAACATTTCACGTTCAATCTTCATCGCCGCATGCACGAGTTAAAATATTAGAAGATGAAGTGTACTTGTATACTAGTTATATCACATATTTAGTAATCGATCACATAAGATAAGTAATCTGGTTGAGTTGTAATCACAAGCTAAACAACAATGAAAAGAATGATACGGAAATTTTTAAACCATGCTCGTGGAGCTTGTTTGACAACTCGTCTCTACTTATAAACTACCCCATTCAGAGTAGAGACTTGGTGGGGTTCGTCCTTGAATTTGAATGACGGTCTAGGCTAAGCTCGGCCCATATTTTTAGACAGGCCAGTTCAAATCCAAGACGAGTCTCGTAGCAGGACCAACCTGCCCATTTTGACTCCTCTAATACATAAACATCACATACCTATATATTGTATATATTTTGCCTTCAGATATAAAATCGTGCTGATAAAGATTATACAGGAAGAGGAATGCACATATGACCGAATAGGCTTTCCAGAATAAGCATCAAATTTCAGAAGTGGTCTGCAACTAATTCGACTAACATATATGCATTGCATTGCATTCAAATTTTTTTATTTTTTTATTTTTTCATATTTATGCTTCTAGCACAAAATAGCATGTTGATAGCTGCTGCTAATTCTCAAGTCTTCATCTTTATCTTCAAAGCATGGCTCATGTCGACATCTACATCTGCATCAGCATCATCTTCATCGTTCATAATATTGAAATCACCATCATCTAATTTATTGGGGACCCTATTGAGTTGTACAACCTGATTGGCTTCAAATTTTTCTTCTGTTTTTGCTAGAGAGATTTGCTTTCTGATCAGGAGTCCAACTAGATATCATGTCATTGAACCAAACCAGTAATTATCAAGTCTTCATCTTTATCTTCAAATGCATGGCTCATGTCTACATCTATGTCTGCGTCTGCATCAGCATCATCATTCATACTATTCATGTCACCACCATCTACATTGTTCTGGACCCTATTAAGTTGTACAAGCTGATTGGCTTCAAATTTTTCTTCAGCTGTTTTTGCTTGAGACAGGAGAATATTCTTTGCTTTCTGATCAGGAGGATTCCCACTAGATACCATTTCATTGAACCAAATCACGGCGCTGGAGAAATCCTCGTTCCTACCAAAAGCATCCATGATAGTAGTGAGGATCGTCTGGTTCGGTTTGATACCTTGAACCCGCATGTTGTTGTATTTCTCCATCATTTTCTCCAGGTTATTTGTTTTTGCATAACCTTTTATCAAAGTTCCATAAGTCACGAGATTGGGTTCAAATCCATCTTGTTTTATTCTTCTGAAAAATTTCTCAGCACCGTCCATATCAGAGGAATTAACATAAGTCAATAACATAGTCGTATATGAGCATAGATCAGGGGCACATCTGCAAAATTCAACACAACAAATAATTAGTTCCAATTTTGAATTGGTATAGCTCACTGAATAACAGATTCCAACTTTTTTGGCAATTAACACTTATCCCATCCATAGTGTATTCGTCGCACAAGGCCATGTGTAAATTTTGGTAATCAATTATCTCTTCAGCATGGTTTGATGGTTGAAAATAAACGACTAATCATTCTTTAAATCCATTTGATAAAAAGCCGAAATGTCACCAATTAAAATATTTGGCAATAAGAAGAGCAAGACGTATCCTCATGATCAAATCAGCATCTTAACAATTCAAGGTATGTAAGCTATACAATAAGAGGTAACAGGGGGGAGAGACTAATCCCTTTTTGCATTGACAAGAAGGATGAGTTCACAGGATTAAATCTGGGCCAACACGTACTGTTTCATTCTACTTGAATGTTGTGACTCCTCTTTAGCAATTCTGATTACAAAATTTCTTAGGGAAAGAAACCCTTACTCTCTTCTTCATTACTTTTCAAACCCTTTAGACATTCAAGCTGATATTTCAGTATATTTTAGGGCCATTTTCGTTGACTACATCTCAGAAGGTTACTTACAATTTCATGTTGAAGAGAAGATCATATTTATAAACTGAAGAAATCAATCCACCTTAAACAACTATGACATTTAACATCAGTTATCATCACATATAGTAGATCAAAAAAGAGTATATGGAATGTCCTAGTAACAGTAAAAATCAAGACAATGGTAGAGTTAGTACAGTGGATCTTGTTGTCTCGAAGAGGGATTTTATCATGCATCTAGGTTTGATTATCAAAGATTAAAGAGAAATCGAAGAGATTGTAATGAATAAGATAGAGAAGCGTATTGTATGAAATGGAGAAATCCTATATGAGGTCTACGTAAAAAGTGATTTTTCTAGAGGCACATGGAGAGAATACAAATGCACTATAACAAAATTTACACCCTACAGGTATTTGAAACTTGCTGCATTCATATGCTTAGATTTCTCTATCCATAACATGTAGAGTTCCACACTCTATCATGATTCACTCCGTCTTGTGAATAGTTATTATACTTCAAATAAGAGAATTGTGTATTCTAATACATTAAAAAACATTGACTTCCAAATATAATAGATTTTCATGCAAAAGTTAAATGGTTTTTTGTATAGGGCCATTTAGACCTAGCCATCTTACATATATTATTTAGACCAGGAATAATTGAGCAACTAATTCATATTCCCATCGAAGAAGAAATTTAATGTAACTCAAATACAAGTAAAACTGTGTTGCAGACATTTTTGTAATGTTGAAAAAGACTTGATAATGTGCAATCACTACTAGACCTAGACGACAATAAATATAAAAAATATAAGTCTAAAAGAAGGGAATTCCTCAATCTTTTAATAATTTTTTGAGATTAGGCTGGAATATGGGGAAAGTAAGACCTCTATGATTAATATTTTAGCTAATTAAAAAATTCACCTGTCTCGTCGCATGCTCTTGAAGACAATTTGAGCTTGCTCTACCATTCCAGAGATTGCAAAGGCATCAAGCAAGATATTATATGCTTTCTGTGTTGGCCTGGAAGGAAACAACATGCAGTTTTTAAGTCATGGTGAAAATAGTTTGAAAACTCGAAACGGTGACCTAGAAAAGTACATAATATTCATCTCATTGAATGATTTGCTGTCCAATTTATAAATATCACTGAGAAAAACGTATTTGTCCATTGAATTACCACTTCAAAAAAAAATTGGCAACGAATTAATGTTTCCAGTTGAAGAAACATCTGGTTAGGGCAAGAATGAATATTTTGCAGCGAATTGTGCACATAAGAGACTCAGAAGACAATAGTTTCAAAGAACAAAAAATTGAGACTTATTTCCTACTAATATACTTTTGTCAAAGACAGAAATATTGTAAGCAAAAATCAGAGTTGTAGTTGAGGCAAAAATCCTGACATCGAAATTCTCTTCATTAGGTTTACTTGTAAAATGTACCACAAAATAACAAAAATTAGGAAAGATGTAATAAAGACATGCCAAACATTAGCGGCGCATCTAACAGCGGCCAATTCGTTCAATGTGCATAGACAAAAAGCTGCAAGTAAAATGATCAAAGTGCAATGTAGTACACTATAAAAGCCTTTCAATAAGTTGAGTTCCTGAAGTAAGAGAGTGGACCATTATTTCAATCTCAAATTTTAAAACCATAATATAATACTACAAGAATATTAAGGAATCAGACCTGACACCAGCATCAAGCATCTCCTCAAATACAGCTAATGCCTCTTCTTCTCTTCTAGCTTTACCATAAGCACTGATGAGCAGTGCATAACTCACTACATCAGGCCGAATACCAGCTCTTTGCATCTAAAATTATAAATGTATTTCAAAATTCTAATGAATTCATTATAAGAGTTAAGCAGCAAAAAGTCAAGAACTGAAACCTAATTAATTCAGGTGCAATCTACACAAGAAAAAAAAATGCCAGATAATGTTTAGTTCAATTCTACAGAAAAATTACCTGACTATCAACATCAATGCTAACAGAAAAGATAGTAAATTCGGGATAAGAATACTTATGAGATGGGTAAAATGCATAGAAGATGTCCAAAGAAACTTTATACAGATAATTAGTAAATCGTGGTCCAGCAGCAAACTTACAAAAAATTATAAAAAATAACTATCAACAGTAAAACATAAAGGATGTAGAAATTTTAAATACCTGGTCATAGATTTTTGCAACCTCCTTGTAATTGGTTTCAAAGGACATCAAGCTATTATATGTGACTGTAGTTTGCTGAATTCCTCTCTCAGGCATCAAGACAAATAGTTGACGAGCTTTGTCATAGCTTCCTGCTTTTTTGTACATATAAATCATCATGTGGAACATTTTCTGGTCTGGTTTTAGAGGCGAAGTTTGCTTATCTAGAAGGGTTTCAAAAATTTCTTCAGCTTCTTTATATCTGTTTCCCTGCAGTAGTCTCATTTTGCAAAATGAAGTTCACTCAATATTTCAGTAATAAATGGGAAAAATAAAGAACACATTGCATGGAAGAGAAGAGATACGTGATTGCAAAAAATCTCTCCGATTCCTTTTTAATGGTAAACAAAACAGTATATATTCTTATCGCTTTGTAATGATGTAAAGAAATCATGAAACTAACAATAATATATGTTGTAACCCAGTTCCAAATGCTACAACAGAAACTACCTGCGCTGAGTCATTAGAAAATTGGGCCGCACTTGGAACCCCACTTCTTGTTTCCTATACAGACTATACATGCAGGGAGATAGACCTCAAATTTTCTTGATGTAGTCGTCTGAATATATTTCAGAATGAAGTTCATTTATTTAACAATTTTGCAAGGTTCATGTTCTTACCATGTTCATTAAAGCATGAGAGAAAAAAACAACACCTTAAGGGATCAATAAATCTTCTAACCTCCAACTATGGTTGATCTTTAAATCAATCAATTATTTAAATCTGTTGATCATGCCTCGACAGCATATTGCAAAGGACCTTATATCAAAAGATGATTGAGCTCATAGCAACTAGTGTGGGTCCATAAAAATCAAAATATCGAGGAAGGACAGAGTGTTTCAGCAAACAGTGATATGCAGAGAATATAAGAATTGCAAACTCGATCTATGAAAAAAAAATAACAATTTTTATATGGCTTTCAGTTGACTTGGTAGCTAAGAAGCCACATCATCATTTTAGAGTGCTGAAGCACAATAGGCCTCTTTCATCCTGAACATATAGAGGCATGCCTTAAAACAGTTCATTGAAATCACAATTAGTTTATAGTATAGCTCCTTGTAGCAATTCCAATATTTTCACCCAAAACAAGCATTGCAATGTTGTAAATAACATGTGTATCAAGAATTATCTGGAGCCTTAAACTTTACCAGTTTTAGAGTTTGATCGAAGCACAACTAAACAGCATAACCATGCTTCAATTTAGAAGCAAAGTTAGAGTCTTCATACTGCCATGCCCGGAGTGAATTAATAGGCAATATTTTCCAGAGAACTTTTTATCCAGTACATGGAAATTAAATAATTTGCAGACCCACTTCGACCATTAGATGCTAATAAACTTTGGTAACAGCAAAAATGTTAAAAGAAGGCTCATAAAGTATTATTATGGCCATCATTACATAGCAAGAATAAGCGCAACAAGGGATATTAATTTTCTATATTATCAATTACTTCAGCTTTACTTTTGACATACAACCTTGTGTGGAATAAGAGGAATGTGCATAAGAGATTCAAATTAAAAAAAAAAACTGTAAGTTCCAGGATTTGATTACCTGGACAAATATTTTAAGAATTATTTGATATGTCACAGCAGAAGGTTCGGGGCCTGAAGATTGCATTCTACGAAATATAGCTTCTGCTTTATTGTATTGGCCTCCTTTTCCATATGCTTCCATAAGAGCAGTATAGGATATTACATTTGGTGGATACCCCTTTTTGTTCATGTAGCTTAAAACCCTCTCAGCTTTGTTGAAGTCTCCTTGCTTTCCGTAAGCCGTTATAAGCATCAGAAAATCCATCTCCTTAAAATCCCACCAATGCTGAGTCCGAAGCCATTCCAGAATCTGGAGTATAAATGAATTGCTAAACTTCAATGCATAAATAAGGTATTGATACGAACAACAAAAAAACAATAGGCTCTTATCAATTACATATTCAATCCAAGTCCTCTCGGGAATACCATGCAGATAGCTTTATTCAACTCTAGATAAAGAAACAAATGATAATATTTATACTAAACATTATAGCTTCAACATTCGAGATTAGATAACTAAGGAGCTTTTGAGTTCTAGGTATTTTTTTGATCCATTAGAAGTTATCCGCAACAAAGTTTTACATCTCCCCTACGAATGTTTTTACAGCTTCATGTAACTATGTCAACAATGCTTTTACATCAACATCTTGGTCCAAGATTATTGATATTATCAATGCTAGTTTCAAAAATAAAATAATATTTCTAACCATTACTGCAGAAAAGATAGCACATTATGCATCCAATTGCAATTTTCTCCCATATGCATAAGATGTTGCATTCAGTCTAGATTCATAGTTATTTTTTTGACTGACTAATTACAACCAAGGTGTATTATTAGTTAACTCCTAACTCTTCTCATTTTGAAGGCAATAAACAGAGAGCACAAAAAGTACCAAATAGATATTCTTCAAGAGAAAAATTAGGGAAAATAGCACAAAAGCACTAAGCTTTGCATACCTCGCTAACAAGGTTCCACTTCTTGAGCTGCTTAAATCTGACCAGGGTTCCGACAACCAGGTCTTTGGGTAGAGACTGATGCTTGGCCCTCCGACTCTTGAGCACCAAAACAGCAGAATCTGCTTCCTCTATTTCATTCATTACTTTTCTCCAGTTCTTCTGCTCAATTTCATCCTCAGCATCCTTGAAAACCTCTACTTTCTTCCTCTTTTGCATGAATTTTCTCGGGGCCAACATACCGAGACACACTACTTCTGCCCTCCGAAGCATTCTAACATTTGCATACATCCCATTCTCCCAACTAAAAGATTTACTGGAAATTCATGAATACATAATTAACACATGGAATCATTTCCCTGACTATTGCCAAATGTGCTTATATTTACTATCAACAGAAAAATCCTAATCCAAAACTTGAATTTATAAATAAAAATTATTACCAGTTTCCCATACCCATTATTATTCAGATAACTGGGATTGGAAAAAAGAAAAAAGAAAAAAAAAAACAGCATTTTTAATTGGTGCCCAGGTACAAAAATGGATAAAATCCATCAATTGCAAAGAGTTCACAAACTCACTTTTCCAATTCAGCAATATACAGCTGAAAATTAGAAAAAATAAAAATAAAAATTTACCTCCAACTAGAAGTGGATGGAGCTGAAATGAACGGTTTCAAAAACATTATTGAAGTAAACAACACTCCACAGTTGCGCTGCAGCTTATCCGGCGAGAGGTTTCAGGGAAGCAAAATGTTAAATATTTCAGAATTTTTGGGCCAATTGGTTAAGGTCCTTTTTTTTTTTTTTTTTTCAATTGTAGATATTTTCCGATCTGTTAGACGGAAATTTGACAAGGCGATGTGTTATATTGTGGATTTAAGGAATTAAGTTCAAACTTTTAAATACTCCCCAAAAGTTTAGTTTAGTTACATATGGTTTGTTTGAGACACATTATTTTAGAAGAATGTATTCTGAAATAGTAGATTAATAGGAAATGTGTGGTTGAAAATGAATAGAAAAATGTGAATGAAAATTTTAGTTTGGCTCAAACAGAGACATATTCAATTGAAACTTTTAAGAATATCTACAAATCATATCGGGCCCACTCGTGCATGCGTGAGCTAGGTTCGACACGTAACGACATATCAATGGTCGAGATCACTCTAAAATCGGACGTGAGAAATGCTCAACGACACGAGACGTTTCTGTACGAGTTCCGGCAAGATATCCATGATAACCAATCGCTATGAACTCAGTTTGAAGTTTATGAATCTGTGTAAGGGAATAAAATAAGTTACTTCGAGTGTCTAGAGTTGTATTAGCCTTCAATTATTACATGGTTGTGGTATTTATAGTGTTACAAACGGAATAATGACCCTTAGATGAAATTACCCGTGGCCTCATCTCCCCGATTGAGGCATCAAATCCTAGCTATCCTGTTGATTGTCCTAGCTTCAGTAAGCATTTAATGCTCTTATACCCTATTAACAAGACAAGACATGAATACACTTTTTATAAGGGTCACATCAATCATTAAAAAAAGATTTCTGTAATAAATTCAATATTTTCGCACGTGGGCCGTCACTAGCTGGTGGAGCCTCGGACCTTGGTCGCTTCGGCATGTCCACTTTGGATTAGTCGGGCCTCGAAAATTACCCCAAGGCCTCATCTTCTATGGCTCACGGTTCGGTAGGAGTGGGTCCACAACTTAGCTAGTTTGGCCACGTAGTAGTGCCAGTATCAAGTCATAACAATAGTCCCTAAGTCCATGTGTAATTATTTATGTCAAGCGTGAACTTTAGCAATAAACGAAGTACCCTCTTGGGCAAGGTGTCATAAAAAGTTTTAAAGTTCCCGATTCATCATACTAGTCCCCCAAGTCCAGGCAAAGATATTTTTACTGTGCGTGGAATTAATAGCTGATTTAGAATTGTTTCATTTCGCAATAAAGAACACCAGACTGTCGAGACTGAGTTGATTTGAAGATAGCTGAATTTATTTTGAAGCTGAGGAAGATGAATGCTGAACTATCGAGGCTGATTTTATTTTGAAGCTGAGGAAGATGAATCCTGAGCTGCTAAGGCTTATTTAATAAATTGATTGACCTTGATATTGGTGCATATGATTTGTCAGTTTCATACGTTACCAAGGTGAAATAGCTGAAGCTGTACAACTTTCAACACACGTATGACCGTCACATTAAATGCACAATGATGGCTACACATTTTTGCGACAAGTGCTAATGTGCCGAGACAGACACGTGTGACAATCACGAATCAATTTGAGGCGTCTGTGAAACAAAGTGTTTGAATTCTATGGCTCAGATATGGCACAAAATTGGAAGGTTCGGATTCAATGGGCCTTGATCCAACGAACAAGATTGTTTCTTGTTTCATATAAAAGGCAAAACTCATGTCATTTTAGAACTTTACTTTGCAAACTCATTCAAATCCTTCCAAGCGTTCGAAATTTTTTGGCATCTTCTTGTTCTCCAGTAACCGTTCTTAGAGCTTGTCTTCTAGGTATTTTGTTCTCTGGTATCTTTCGTTACTTTTTGTAGTTCCAATTTCCAACATTTTGTAACGGATTTGAGGCATCGAGGGTAGGGTTGCTAGGTATCGGGGAGGGGGGGAGTCAATTTCTAGGGAATCAAAATAGATTACGAAGTGGGCTGGGGGGGGGCTGCAAAATCCCTTCCTCTATGACCTCCGCAAAATTAGCCAAACTTAGGCATAAATATTGCATTTTCCACTACGTAGAGATGCTAGTGCCCAAGGCCCATGAGTGTGCGTGCTTTTCGAGGCCCGGCAGTGTGGTAGTTAGTGAAATCCTACTTAAAGTAGGGATACGTCTGCCTTTGTACTCCTTCTTTAGGGCGGTGCTCAGCACTTATATGTTGGCTCCAGCTCATGTTCTGCCCATCAGGTAGAGTCAATTGGTTGGGGCTTACTTCCTTAGGAAGGAGGTGTCTCTAGGCGAAGACATGCATCTGCATGTCTTCCAGACCCTCTTCCAACCTAGGGTCGTAGGCAAAGATGAGTCCAAGGGATGGTACTACCTTACTCCTTGGGGGGGCTCATACTCATTTTTTAGTAGGGCACCCTCCTCCATAAAAGGTTGGAAAGAGTCCTAGTTCTGGGTTCGAAGTAGGCAGCAGATGGTGGAGGGAGATATTGTCCCAACTTATACAGTTCCGACCCAATACTATGAAGCACGTGAGCGCCTCATCTCATATATTATCTCTTTGTTATTTATGTTCTGTACTGATAATTTTTTGATTTTGTACAGATACTGGTTCGTGCTTCGAACTTCACAGGCGGAGTGGGAAGTGATGGAAGATATTTACAAACGACCCCTGAAGCTTCGGAGCTTCGACCACCTCATTGACCGAAGTAGATACTTCTTAGATTTTGGATTGATGGCTTCCAAGGGTATGAAGCTCTTTCACTTGCGTTCATTTTCATTATCTTTTTGCGGGCTTCTAATTTTTGGTGTTTGTAGATAAGTTTGCGAAGAAGGAGTACCCCACTCCAGATATGACCACCATTTTAAAGGCCATTACTCCCACTGGTGCAAAAGCTATGAAGTCGTCCTCCTCTGGTGCCAAGAAAGTGAAGAGTAGACTAGAGCACCTCAACAATGACCATGCTGAAAAGGGGGCTGAGGAGGAGGCTCCCAAGAAGGCCCAGAGGGTTGCTGATAGGGAGAAGGGAAAAATGGATGAGGGGCCATAAAAGAAGCGGAAATTGGTACATAGCAGCGGGACCCTAGTAAAATTTGGGACTTTAGTGTCCTACCCCAGAAAGAAAGCTCCCCCACCACCCAAGCTCATGGAGTCAGCGATGAAGGCGGTGAAGGTGGAGAAAGTCAGAAGAGCCAATGAAGAGGCTGAGAGGGGAGAAAGCCCAGGCCTCTGAGGTTTCAAAGAAAATGGAGAGGACTTCAAGGAAGTTCGGTAGCTTTTTGGCAGGGCAAGATGATAGGATTGCCTGTACAGAGATTGAAATGCTGCCACCACCGGTCCGAGATGCCACTGAGAACTTTCACAAGTTTTGGACGGAGCGGTGGCAAATGCATATGTCCACCTGTGACGTGGTAGACCTAACTGCGGCACTTGTAAGCCAAAGTGTTAGGGCCTTCGGAGTGGCCTTAGAATGTCAGGAAGCTTTTGCTGACATTCAACAAAGGAATAAGGCCTCGGTGGACAAGTTGACTGCTGCCGAGGAGGAAATGAAGAAAATAAGTTTTGAGGCTGAGTTGTTGAAGACCCAGCAAGCTGAAGACGAGGCGAAGCTGACTTCTGCCTTAGCAGAGATAGAGGCTTTGAAGAAGGAAGTCTACAAGTCTCAGTGCAAAGTAGCCTCTTTAACGAAGAAGGTCAAAACTTCAAATAATCATCAGAAGCTCATGGTCGAAGCTCTAGAGAAGGCAAACCTTGAGCTTGTTGGGTGCAATGATGCTAACCAATTTATGGAAACCCAAATAAGTACTATGTGGATGAGGCTAAGAGGGCTGAGATTGAGGCTCAACGGGCTGGGGATGTGGCAGTGAAGAACTATACTGCCAATTTCCACCTTATAGAGGAGTACCAGCATTTCACCACTTACTGGCTAAAGTTCGCCTACGTCGAGGTAGTAGGAAGGGTGGAAGAGCTTTTTCTTGAACTCGATGCATTTGAATTGAGGGCTGAGTTTACGGATGAAGTACCTCAGACCCCTGCTGAGGAAGCTGTTGAAGATGGGGTTAATCAAGAGAAAACTCTTGCGGAAGAAGCTCCAGATCAAGGAGCTTGCTAGTCTTGGGACTATCTGTTATATTTTCTTGAAATGGAAAATAAATTCTTGTAAAACTATAAAATATAATTAAAAGGGAAAACACATCAATTCTGAATGTACTTTCCAAAATGGCCTTTGACCACTTAGTAAAAAAAAAAAAAAGATAAAAATTAAAAGGTTGAAATAGGAGTTAGAAAAAAAAAATGCCAAAAATACCCTCAAGGAGAAAAGAAAAAAGTCTCTCACAGTCAATCTAGTCGAAACAGTCAACCAACACCGACCACCACAACCCACTGATCGGCGCCGACCACCACATAGAGAACCAAGTTATCGGCGAATCAACAAGGTCAGTTTTGGTGACTATGAAATGTATTTTTCATATAAAGCTATTTTTCATAGAAAGTGTAGATGATTGATTAATTTTGATATTTATTTAGCTTATTTGTTGATTATTTAGGTAGATGCTTGAGTAGACTAGATTTTGGAGATGTTTGGATCGTCGAAAATGGCAATCTCCGCCGTACACAGTCGGCCCAAGACTGTTATTATCCAGCCTTTTTTATATTTTATTAATTATTTAATTTTTACAATTTTAAATCATATTTTTATTATGTATTTAATTTTTTTTTGTTCTTTAATTTTTATTTATTTAATTTAATTTATTTTT
>CAIGRF010156046.1:29427-39640 GCA_903798235.1 Fraxinus ornus
GGAAGTGTTTGGAATTCTTTATAACTTAAAAATGGTATTATTGTCTTTTAAACAATACCATATTTTTGTAATTGTATAACATGCATAGGGGTAATTTTATCTTTTACGTATTAAAAGGTCATTGTGGTGAATAGTTAAAAAATTAGATCAAAGTGGAAAATGACCATGTTGACGCGGCCATTTTGAAAAGTACCCCCAAGTCCATCCCTTATAAAACTAGGTGATGTATTACATTGTGAGGATTTTATCATATTGAGGAAATTAACACCATTATTTTCATATTCATTGTGCAGCAGATATATACATATACGGGATAACAAACACTTGTTTGAAATCCTAAAAGATAAAGCTGTTACAATTTGTTACAACTATTTTAAATGATTCAATCAGTTATAATCTGTTATGTTACAATCATGTGATATGCCCCCTCAAGATGGAGCTTGAGATAGAAGTCCAATCTTGGATTTGAGATTCAAAAAATGAACATTGTGAAGAGGTTTGGTGAGTGCATCTGCAAGTTGATCTGCTGAGGATACATGAACAACTCAAAGGACACCATTTTGTACTTGGTCCCTAATGAAGTCATAATCGATAGCGACATGTTTCATTCTGGAATGGAACACGGTAGCACCTATATTGTCGCAATATAAAATGGAACAACAAGGTAGTTGAACACCAAGATCTGTTAGGAAATAGCAAAGCCAGTTGAGCTCAACAGCTACATTAGCTACTGACCTGTATTCAACTTCAGTGGAAGACCTTGCAACAGTTTTCTGCTTCTTAGAACTCCAGGAGACTGGATTGCAACCAAGATAGATGATGTAAGCACTGGTTGATGAAAAATCATTATTGTCACCTGCCCAATCTGCATCTGAATAGGCATGCAGATTCAATGGAGACCGACAATGTATTTGTATGCCTTCATTAATAGTTCCACACAAATAGCGTAAGAAACGTTTAACAAAGTTCCAATGGTCGGTTGTTGGAGTGTGCATGTATTGAGAGAGCTTGTTAATCGCAAATGCAAGGTTTGGTCTTGTAATCAAGAGATCTTGAAGTCTGCCAACAACTGTTCTGTACTTGGTGGGATCAGACAAAGCAGAGCTCGATTTTAACAAAGGTGGGCTAGTTGGAATTGGAGTAAGTACATGTTTGGTACCAGTCATATTAGTTCTAGTTAGAATATCCAAAATGTAATACCTTTGAGATAATAAAATACCTTGCTGATTTGGGACTACCTCCATACCCAAAAAATAAGATAGTTGTCCAAGATCCTTAATTGAAAACCAATGAGAAAGAACATCCACGAAGGAGTTGATCATCAGAGTTTTGTCTCCAGTTATTATTAAGTCATCCACATATACAATTATATACATTCTATTACCAGCAGTAGTGAGAACAAATAGTGAAGTATCTGCATGAGAATTTTTGATGTCGGAGGAAAGAAGGAAAGTGCGAAGTTTATGATACCATGCTCTCAATGCTTTTTTGAGGCCATAGATCCTTTCGAAGTTTGCAGACATAGGAAAGATGATCTTGATCAACAAAACCTAGTGGTTGTTGCATGTAGACATTCTCGAAGAGGTGGCCTTGGAGGAAAACGTTGTTGACATCAAGTTGGCATAAGGACTGCCCCGAGATACGGAAAGGCTAAGGACAACACGAACTGTTGTTGGTTTTACAACAGGGCTAAAAGTGTCTAGATAATCGACGCCTGGTCTTTGATGAAATCCTTTTGCGACCAAACGTGTTTTGAACCTGTCAATAGAGCCATCAGAGTTACGTTTAATTATAAAAATCTATTTACACCCAACTATATTCTGTGTAGAATCAAGTGGAACAAGTTCCCACGTTCTGTTTCTAACTAAAGCATCACACTCATCAGACATGCTTTACGCCACTTTGGATCTTTAAGGGCAGTAGTTATGGTAGTTAGTTCAAGGTCATTAGATTTTACGAGTTGGGTATGAAGGTTCATTTTATTTATGGGTTTTTGAATGTTGTTCTTAGCTCGGGTGGTCATTGAGTGAGTTGGTAGTGGATGAGTATCGGGTGGGTTAAGATGAGGCGACATTGGGATATGTAGTGATGGATCGGTAGAGGATGCCAAGAAAGGTGAGTGTGAGTGGGTAGGTTGGATTGTATTGGTGGATGGAACTTGTGCTAGAGTGTGTATTGGAGATGTACTTACAGGTTGCTGAGAGATGATGACTTCAGATGGCATATTGAATGGTGGCTGGGAAGATGGCGAGAGAACTTGAATTGGTGCAGGAATGCAAGTGGCAATGGGGTCGGGATGAGGACTATGGGACGGACCAGATAGTAAAGAGTAGGGAAACTGAGATTCAACAAACTTGACATGTCTTGAGACATAGATTTTTGAAGTTGAAGTGTCAAGGCAGTATCATGCACTTTGAGTAAGAGAATACCCAATGAAAATATACGGCTTGGACCGTGATTCAAGTTTGTACGAGGTGTAAGGTCTGAGCTAAGGATAGCATAAGCAACCAAAGACCTTTAATTTTGAGTAGTTTGGGCCTATCAGAAATATTTTTTGGTAGGGACTGGTGAGATTTATAGTGGGAGTGGGCATTCTATTGATGAGGTAGACGGCTATGGCAAAGGCACAAGGCCAGTAGGAGAGAGGTAAAGAAGCATGAGTGAGGAGGGCAAGACCGATTTCTACGATATGAAGGTGCTTTCTTTCGGAGTAACCATTGTGTTCAGGTGTGTAAGGGGGAGTGGTGAGATGAGAGATACCATTTGTGGAAAGAAAATTAGCTAGGCAAATGTACTCACCACCATTGTCAGAATAAAGTGTTTTGATGGTTGAATTGAAGTATTTTTTCACAATAGCTTTGAATCTTATGAAGACTTCTTTGACATCGGATTTGTTTTTGAGTGGGTAAAACTAGATATATTTAGTTAAATGATCAATGAAGATTACATAATATTTAAAGCCATTATGTGAGTAAATTGGAGATGTCCAGACATCGAAAAATATGATTTCAAGAGGTTTAGTAGAGACAATTGTAGAGTTGGAGAAAGATAATTTGTGACTTTTATTGCAAAGACAAGCATTACATGAGAAATCAGATGATAAAGAGGAAGATAAGCCTAATGAATTTCTAGTTACAATATGTTTGGAAAATTGGAAAAGCTAGATGTCCTAAGCGATGATGACAGTAGACGATCGTGGTCTTTATTGTGGGTAAGGCAATTAAAGGGGAGGAAGTTGACCACTCATATACACCATCTTTAGTCTATCCCTTCAATAGTGTTGTGCCGATTTGAAGTTCCTTCACAAGAAAAGTGGACGGTAAGAATTCTATGGAAACATTGTTAGAAGTGCAAAATTGTGAAATAGAGATTAGATTCTTTTTCATAGATTGAACACATGGAACATTGTTTAACGTAAAGTTATGGTAATGAATGTTGAGAGAGGTGGAACCAGTGTGGGTGATGGCAAGATTGGATCCATCTCTGATCATGATATCATCTGTGCCAATGTATGGAGCATGCAAGGAGAGGTTGTTGAGATCAGATGTGACATAGTATGATACACTACTGTCCAAAAGCCAGGATGGCGTGGTGGATGGATGGGTGGCAAGATGAGCTTGTGGTTGCCATAGTGTACCTTGTGGGGAAGAGCTGGAGGTGGGGGAAGGCTGAACTAATACGAGATGAAATGAAGGGCACCGTTTGGCAGTGTAACCCTGAAGCCTGCAAATTTGGCAGTGACCAAGGTATAGCCTAGGAGGAGGTCGAGTGCCCTATAATGATGGAGGTCCTATAGTTGTTGTAGAAGGTGGGTGGTTGTTGGAGTTGAAGGATGATCTCCAATTGGTGGGGGTAGTACTTTGTGGTGGAGAAGGACGCCAGGTTTTGGTGTTGGTTCCGTATGTGAGATTTGTAGTAGCTGGAAAATGGTGTGGCTTAGGTGGGATGCTGTGAAGGGAGGCTTCAAAATTGAGGAGTTTTTCGTGAAGTTCTTCAAAGGTGGTAGAGGTATCTCTTGCTTGGATAGTACAGACTAATTCTTTGTATTCATCACCGAGACAATAGAGAATCTTGTCCGTGATTTCTTAGAGCCCTTTGTCGCTTCGATTCGTAGAGGAAAAAAAAGGAAGAAAATTCACATTCACCATAATGTGGCATATAAAATGAAAACGAAATAATTTGCTACCTTTTTTGAAGTCAATAAAAGTATAATGATTTTATGAATTGGTGAATTGTTGTTGGCGGGGGAGACTATTAATTTTGAATGCTTTCCATTTGCCTAGTTATTTGATCCGATCAAATATGTTCTGTTATGACTCGTTACTAGGTATTGTCACGTGGCCATCTTAACTAGGCCGTGGGCCTCTTGCTACATTATCCGAGGCCTATGTACATTCGAGGCCCATGTACATCCGAGGCTCCTCAGCTAGTGACGGTCCACGTGCAAAAAATCAACTCATGATGAAGATCTTATTCGGATAATTGATGTGATCCAATGTTATACGAGACACCTTTATGGATCCGAGGCCCAAGTAACTCCGAGGCTCCGCAACTAGTGACGGTCCACGTGCAAAGATTGAACTCATGATGAAGATCTTATTCAAATGATTTATGTGACCTTTGTAAAAAGTGTGTTTGTGTCTTGTTTTGTCAAATGTAAGAGCATTTAATGCTTTGTAAAGATAGGAAGGTCTACTTGATGCCTAGGACTTGATGCTTCGACCGAGGAGATAAGGCCACATGTAATTTGATCCAAGGGTCACCATTCCATTTGTAACACTATAAATACCCCCACCATATAACAATTGAGGGCTAATGAAACTCTAAATACTTGGAGCTTTATTTTTCTCTTATTCATCATCATATTTCAACTACAAATCTTGTTCTTATCGATTAGTTTCTTATACAATCGTGTTCTGTTTATCCCGCTGGAAGCCCGAACTGTAATGTCCCGTGTCGTTGAGCCTCTCTCATGTTCAATTTCTGGAGCTATCCTGACCGTCTATCGGCATTAACGTGACGGATTTGGCTTGCGGATGCACGAACGGGCCCGGTATCTGTTGGTAACATTTTTTGAGGTCAATAGATTGGCGCCGTCTGTGGAAATCCATACTATAATCATGAGTAACCCCGTGGAGAAAGCTGTTTTGACAAGATATTTTGGGCATCCCCCTTGAAAAATGATTTGTTCTTGAGAAAAGAACAAGAGGAAGCCCCCAGGATCAGAAAGATTCTAAGTTTTGAAGTTGGAGGAGAAATAGGCTCAGAGGAAGACGCCCCTCCGAGGTGTGTAAGGGAGACTGGCGATGAAGTCCCAGCAACTGCAGTCCAACGGCTCGGCGCCGACCCTACCACCACCATAGGCAAGGCAAAAGGATAACCGCAGCCCAGCTCACCAGGGAAATGGCAACCAGGCGGCCAATATGAGGAGAATCACCAACCAAAACTTGGCAACACAAGAGCTCTTGATGCAGATGCAAGGCCATGGAGGTCGTCCAGTTCCCCCCTATGTCCCACAGGAGCAATACCAAAGGAGCCCATCCTCCCAGGTATACTAAAGGAATAAGCCCTATAGAAAGACAAGTGGGAGTCGATATATCTTCCAATTATGCCTCTGGCCTACCTACCGAGGTCTCATACAACATGTAGGGTAACTTCTCTCCAGAATATGAACCCAAACATAGGCCTCAGAGGTCCACCAGCGTGTTCTATAGGCTGAGCCCAGTAGAACCGAAGCATAGGTAGTGGAAGAAGTACCAGCGCCCATGAATAGGCCACAGCCCCCACCTCCTAAGACTTGGCAACCGGAGGAAAGGCAAGAACATGCCCCCAAGTTATACCACCTCGGCATTGGCATCAAAGAAAGGAAAAGGAGGCTGGTAACTAGGCAGGACCTTCTGCGCCACCACCTAGATATGAGGCTGAAGTCAATTATGATTCAGATGGCCTACAAAGGTCTTGTGACTTAGATGATGATGATGACAACCTACCATTTTCACGAGAATTGAGGAATGCTCAAGTACCAAGCCATTATATAATGCCTAAAATTCCAAAGTATGATGGGAGAAGCGACCCAACAAAACACTTGAACAGTTATAAGACGCACGTGAGCCTGAGATGCGCCACCCCATCTGTGAAATGCAGAGCTTTTCACTTGACTCTTAGTGGAGTAGCTAAAATATGGTATAGCAAGCTACCGCCTGGGAGCATCCGAAGTTGGCCAGAACTCAAAACCACCTTTTTAAAGAGATTTGTTGTCAGGAAGGAAGGAGAGGCCTCCATTCAACGTCTTCAAGACATGATTAATGAAGAGGAAAATTACAAGTTACAGAATAGCTAATGAAAAGTTGAGAAATCCCTCATTCCTACTAAGAAATACCAAAGACAATAAAAATGTGGATGACTCGCTGGAGAACGATAGCTAGAAAACTTTATGGAAGCAGGGAAACCTGAGAGGATTTTACAAATGTTTCACAAAAGTAAAATATTGAAATGGCATGATTCTAGCTTTTGTACACAGTAAGGATGAAATCTTAGCCATTGGATTGATCTGAGGCGTTCGGGCTTCAACTGATCTAAGCCGTAGAATTCAAACTGTTTGTATTTTCAACGCCTCAGATCTATGCATGTTTTCCACAAATGAGGCTCAACGCGTTAATGTTTTCCCTAGAATCACGCATGCTAATAATTGGCCATCATTGCGCATTAAATGCAAATGATCATACGTGTATTGGGAATAGTTTTGATGCAATTAGCCCACCTTGGAAACGTGCGAAACCGTCAAATCAAATGCACCGATACCAACAATAATTAATTTTCAAATCAGCTTCAGCACTGAATCCCATCTCGTCAGTTCAATTCAGCCTCAGCTAGTTTAACTATGAACTCGTCTCACTTCAAAGAAATTCAGTCTCGGCCAGTTCAATTGTGAACTCGCCTCCGCTTTAAAGGAAGTTAGCCACCGTTAATTCAAAGGATATCTCTGTTGCAAAGTAAGCAAAGCTCCAATAACTTATTAAATTCCATGCGCAATATGAATATCTATGCCTGGACTTGGGGGACTAATGTGGCCATAAGTTCCAAAATTTCATAACTTTTCTAAAAGCCCACGCATGACATGAATAATCACACATGGACTTGAGGGACTATTGTTCTGACTCGTTACTAGGTACTGTCACGTGGCCATCTTAACTAGGCTGTGGGCCTCTTGCTACATTCTCTTCGGACCATGTACATCCGAGACTATATTATTCGAGCCCCATGTACATCCGAGACCCATATTCTGAGGCTCGGTTGTTATCCGGTAGTGGGCCTCTTGCTACATTATCCGAGGCCCATGTACATCCGATGCTATATTATCTGAGGCCTAAGTAACTTCGAGGCTCCTCAACTAGCGACAGTCCACGTGCGAAGATTGAACTCATGATGAAGATCTTATCCAAATGATCGATATAACCTTTGTAAAAAGTGTGTTTGTGTCTTATCTTGTCCAATGTAAGAGCATTTAATACTTTGTAGAGCTAGGAAGGTCTACTTGATGGCTAGAACTTGATGCTTCGGCTGAGGAGATGAGGCCATGTATAATTTGATCCAAAAGTCACCATTCCATTTGTAACACTATAAATACCCCCCACCATGTAACAATTGAGGGATAATGAAACTATAAATACTTGGAGCTATATTATTCTCTAATTCATTATCATATTTCAACTACAGATCTTGTTCTTTCTCGATTGGTTTCTTATACAATCGTGTTCCGTTTATCACGTCGGAAGCCCGAACGGTAACGTCTCATGTTGTTGAGACCCTCTCACGTTCAATTTTTGGAGCTATCCTAACTGTCGATCGGCATTAACATGTCGAATTTGGCTTGCGCATGCACGAGTGGGCCCGACATCTGTTGGCAACATTTTTTGAGGTCAACATGTTCAAATCATTTTTCATGGTTGGAGTTGGAGATATACAGAATCAGTATTTAGTGACAATCTATTTAACTGACAATCTATTCAGAAAGCCATTTTTATTTTTGTGAATCACTATGATCCATGTTATGAGAATTTCTTCTCATAGCAGCTATTTCCTGGTCGATGATGGTCTACCAAAAAGTATACCGGAATTATTTCTTACCCAAACACCTAATTTCTAATGCTTATGATTGATTCCCCTACATATCTTGCGCATGATGTCACTATCCTTATTGTGACGTCATCATCTGGACTGCCACATTAGTACGAGCATGACTCATAAAATCATCGTAATATAATTGTTTTTCTTATCCTCTCTTATTTTGCTTCTTCAATTTCTTTTGGTATTAGCAATTTGAAAGGAGCTAAAGGATTTTAGTCTTCTATCCAAATAGACATGGAACTAGTATCCTTCTTGTTGGAATTGGTTAAATATTAAATCATGAAAAAGTGACTTTCATGTCAACTTCGACCAAATATTCGAATTTGATCCGATAGTCAAATTATGAAAATAAAAAGACTAACTTGTTCTACTCATCGAGTAGATCATCGTGGTATATTTGGAATCTCCAAACCAATTCCGGGTGAATGAGAAATTACGATCTAAAGTTGGAAGGAAAGAGAGGAAACTGGCTAGAAAATTGTCCAACTCCGTCGCTTGCCTAGCGCTCGAGCGAGGAGGCTGTCGCTCGAGTGACATGTGAGCGATAGAGTCTCTGATTTTGACACTCGAGAGAAGCAATAGCGACATGCTAACCATAGCAAAAGTTGTGACCCTTGACAAAAGTTACTAAGTTTGGAGAGAAGCACTTCAAACACAACCTTTCCTTCTCTATAAATTAGACCTTTAGGAGGTCCATTTATTCATCACAATGATATGCAATCATAGCATAACATTAAATTCATCTTTTATTAGCCTAAATTTTGCATAAAAGCTGGTTTTCCGTTTTTCATTTAAAACAGAGTACAAAATCCTATTTTCGGTTTGTTATTCTTTTATTTTGAAGTGATACTAAATTGAGAAGATTGTTGTTGTATCTTGGGAGTTGATTACTATCATATGTAAGCACTGTTGCAAGGCAAATTTGACTTAAGGATAAAGAGCTCAATTCTTTCCTCGACTTTGTATACATTTCTTTCTGGCATTGCTTTGAAATTCATTTTCATTTGGTATTCTTACAGTTACTCTATCAAATTTTTGGTAAGGTTGGTAAGTTGTTTTGGTTTAAAGTCGTCACTCAAATCCATCATTTTGGTCAACGTTCTTAAGTCGAACTTCCGTTTGAGTGATAACTTTATTCTTGTATTGTATTCGGTTAAATTGATTTTGCTTCGGTTTAACTTCTTCTCCTCCTTCTTGAATTTTGATTTTGATTTATGTTATGTTTTGTGTAAAGAGAAATGAATACGGTTAACAATACCAATACCTCTTCGAATGATCCTTAGAAAATGGGAACTTCGGAAGAAATGTTATCAAATTTGGGTCCTACTATTATGATTCCTCTAGTTGCGATTTCCCTACCACCATTCATACTAATTTCGTTCCACATGGAGAGAAACCAAAGAAGTTTAGTGAGATTGATTTCAAGAGATGGAAGCAGAAAATGTTGTTCTATCTCACGACTCTAAACTTGGCAAAACTCTTGAAATAATATGCTCCCACCTACAAAAAGGGGAAAATAATAGAGCATCATTGATTGCATTAGATGCTTGGAAACATTCTGACTTCTTATGCAAAAACTATAAGTTTGAATGGGTTGAATAACACATTATATAATGTGTATAGTTCCATGAAATCTGTAAAGAAACTATGGGTATCCTTGGAAAAGAAATACAAGACTAAAGATTCCGAAACTAAAAAGTTCATTGTGGAGAAATTCTTAGACTACAAAATGGTAGATTCTAGAACAGTCATCAGTCAAGTTCAAGAATTGTAGGTTATACTCCATAACATTCACGCCGAGAATATGTCTTTAAGTAAATCATTTCAAGTGGCTACAATTATTGAGAAACTCTACCCATGTGGAAGGACTTCAAAAATTATCTCAACCATAAGCACAAGGAGGTGAATATTGAAAAACTCATTGCCCGGTTGAGAATTGAAAAAGATAACCGAAATTTGGACAAGCGTGTTGGAAGTCATATATCACAAGATAAGGCTAATATGGTGGATCCTATAACAAAAGCAAGAAAAGAAAGCATTCCATCAAACCATCCAAGAAGAATGCAAAGAAGTTCAAGGGCAATTG
>CAIGRF010156047.1:0-20334 GCA_903798235.1 Fraxinus ornus
TTGCGGGGACTTCTTGCGGAACTTGGTGTTTCTCAGTCCCAGCCTACACCCCTCCATGGTGACAATACTAGTGCTATTCAGATTGCGGCTAATCCCGTGTTTCATGAACGGGCCAAACATATTGAAGTGGACTGTCATTATATTCTAGACGCCTATGATTCCAAAGTCATTACCCTTTCTTTTGTTTCCACTACTCATCAGACCGTAGATATATTCACCAAATCCATGACTCGCCACCATCATAATTCTCTAGTCAATTTTGTAGACTTCCCAACATCAATTTGATGGGGGGTATTAGTAGTATACTATCAGAAGTTATTATTTACTTATAGCTACTTTGGTTAATTAGGTAGTTTCCTTATACATAATAGCTACTTTCCATATATGCTTTGTAACACTATATAAAGAAGGTGAACACACACAGTAAAATTATTCAGCAAAATCGATTTTGGCATTAGCCTCTTAATAATTTTGTAAATATAATGACAAATGATAGGTAAGTTTGAAAAATCCCTGATATATTAAGTCAAAGCCACAATATTGATTGATGTACTAGAATAAAACCTAAATATGCCACATAAAAAGGACTATCTCCATTTTCCACCTCCTCTCATTCCAGCACTCATAATTTGATTTTATAATATATATATAACTCTCCTACTTTGTATCTCATACATAGGTCGAACACCTAGATTTTAAAATGTGTACAATATGGTTACATGTAAAAATGCAAAAGGCACACAAGAGGGCTTAATTTGTGCACAATCTGAATTAAACAAATAGGTTTTCCTGAAAAGGTTTGAACAAAATATTTACATTTAGCACTAGAATAGCATTGTACAGGCAGAATTTACCCGTTGTAATCAGTCTACAGGTTTTGCAGTGTTATAACAACAAATTGTGTAGAGAAGATAGATAACAAGCTATCTCGATTAAAAATAAGCCTACATTGAAAGAAAAATAAAAAATAAAACTGCAAATGGAGTTTCTTCCAGCACACAAATGATTCTTTTGAGGACCACCCCCTCCCCTTGCTCTCCCAACATCCGTTCACATTAGAAACATTGTTTTTCTTATCCACTTACCCTGAATCTATCAGAAATAGGGTTCTGTTAAATGAGAAAAGTGGTTTACCCTCTAGATAAAAACAATGCAGCTGTAGACTAGCAAGAATGAAGACCAAGTGAAAAATTAAATAATTTAACATCGTTCACCAGATAAAGTTTTGACTTAAAGAATACAGTGAGTACCACCCTCTACATTGACATCAGTTTTGACAAATTGAAATGTCTACGTAATGAAGTGCTAGAAATTTAATATTTAAATCTTGTATAGTGATGGTGATGAATTAAGTGTGACACTTTTGTTGTTACTAAGTTGTATTTTTGGTTGTTGACTTGTCACACATTTTTTAATCATTGTCTAGCTCATGTTATAATGGTTAGTTAGGCTAGTTTGGTTTGATCACAAGTTGTTGTAATAGACAAGCAAAGTGTAGTGGTAGTAGGTAGAATATTTGGTAGAAAATCATTTTATTTTGTATCAATGTATGGCTCCATGTATGGAGCTATGTACTACCATTTTGTGTGGATCAATTTATGAAAGTTTCCCTCCTCTTTGTCTTTCATATTCTATCAGTGGTATCAGAGCTGATTGATCTTAGAATGAATGAAAAAGAGAAGAAAAAAATGAAGAAACCGGTAAGTTTCTATCAAATCTGGTAAGCTGTGTAAAAATCGGTAAGCCTGGTGCAAATCCGATAAGTTTAGCTTCTTGTTTTTTTCCTTCTTTCTCTTTGAAGATATCAGAAAATACCAGGAAATAAGAGAAAAAACCGGTAATAACCTTTTACAAAAAGCTGAGTGATTTTAGTGAGAAAGTGATATAGCTTCAAATGGATTTTCAGCTTCTCTACCTTTAGCATTCACATGAGAGAATTACGACTTCTGGTCTACAAAAATGAAGGCTTATTCAAAGGCCTATGACTTTTGGAAAATCATTGAAACTGGAGCAAATTTACCACCTTTAAGAGCCAATTCTACCATAGCCCAACTGAAGCAGCACAGTGAGGAGATTGCCAAGAAATTTAAAGCTCTTTCTTGCTTACAGTCAGTCGTCTCAGATGCTATATTCATAAGGATAATCACTTGTGAAATAGTAAAGGAAGCTTGGGATAGGTTGAAGGAGGAATTCAGAGACAATGAGAGGACAAGGCAAATGCAAGTTCTAAACTTCAGGAGAGAATTTGAGACTCTAAAAATGAAGGATTCTGAAACGATCAAAGAGTTTACTGATAGGCTAATGAAGGTGGTAAATCAGATCAGATTACTTGGAGATGATTTACCAGATAAGAAGGTGGTGATTAGCTCTTCACTTAAAGATTCAAGAGATTTGGCTAGCATTTCCTTGGCTGAATTAGTGAATGCTCTTCAAGCCACTGAACAAAGGAGATTGTTCAGGTAAGAAGAACAAGCTGAGGGTGCTCTGTTTGTAAAGGAAAAGCAGAGAACTCAAACAAATTTTGGTGAAAAGAAGCCACAAAATGAGAAGAAGGAAATGGAAGCCAAAGGTTTTGGAAAGGATACTAAGTATCCTCCTTGTCCGCATTGTAAAAGGAAAGGCCACTCACCAGAATGGTGTTGGTTTAGACCTGGTGTTCAATGCAAGTCTTGTAAACAATTTGGACATATGGAAAGAGTCTGTAAAAATCAGAAGGAAAAGAAAGAGCTTCAGCAGGCAAATGTTGTTGAAGATTAGACTGAATAACATCTTATTTAGCCTTGAATCACAAGGCCTGTAGCAAGGTTCAGACATGGTTGCTCGATAGTGGCTGCACTCATCACATGACATCAAATGCATAAATCTTTATTGAGATGAATGTTGGCTGCAGATCAAGAGTAAAGGTTGGAAATGAGGAGTATGTGACAGTGAAAGGCATTGGCAAGGTCTCAGTTCAGACTCCAATAGGTAACAAGTTCATTTCTAATGTCTTATATGTTCCAAATATTGATCAGAATTTGATAAGTGTTGGACAATTAATTGAGAAGAGCTATACCTTAGTATTTAAGGATAATAGTTGCACAATTTTGGACCAAAACAATATGGAGTTGATGATAGTTGAAATGAAGAATAGAAGTTTTCCATTGGAGTGGGAAAATATGAACTTACAAGCTTTTACCAGCACTGTTATTGAGTTTAAGTTGTGTCATAAACGATTTGGACATGTTAATTACACTTCACTCAAGCATTTGAATGAACATGAGTTTGTGGAAAATGTGCCAAAAATAAGTGATGCTACATGTATCTGTGAAATCTGCCAAAAAGGAAAGCAAGCCAGACTTCATTTTCCCCAAAACTAATCTAGAAGAGCTCAAACAAGACTTCAACTGATTCATTCTAATATTTGTGGGCCTATGAAGACTTCAACCTTGAATGGTAGTAGATATTTCATTCTATTCATTAATGATCTCACCAGAATGTGTTGGGTATATTTTCTTAGAATGAAATCAGAAGTGCATGCAGTTTTTCAAAAGTTTAGGAGTTTTGTTGAGAATGAAAACAACTGTAGAATCAAGGCTATTAGGACTGATAATGGAGCAGAATATAACAGCAATCAGTTCAATAAATCTTATGAGTAAGTGGAAATTAAACATCTATTAACAATTTCCTACTCACTATAGCAAAATGGAGTCAGTCTGTGAAAGAAAGAACATGACTACAATGGAGATGGCTAGATGTTTATTGTTGGAGAAAAATGTACCTAAAGTTTTTTGGGATGAGGCTGTGAATACCTCAATTTATCTGCTAAATAGGCTACCTACAAAAGCCTTAGACAAGCTAACTTCTTATGAGGTCTGGTATGGAGTTAAGCATAATATATCTCATTTGAGAGTGTTTGGAAGTGTGTGCTATATGCACTACCTGATGCTAAAAGAGATAAGTTAAGTCAAAAAGTAGAGGCTAGAGTTCTGGTTGGATAGTGTGATAATGCTAAGGGCTATATGATTAATAATCCTCAAACCAGCAAAGTTGTTTCCTGGTGGGATGTCAAATTTGATAAAAGTTCTACATAGAATTGGGAATTAAATGCAGTGAACAAGTGTGAGATTCCAAGACTGATTTCTCAAACAGAAGATGCTGGTAATGATGAAGAAGAAATGGAAGATGAAGCTCAACCTGAAGGTGAATCAGATTCAGAAAATGAAGTGTTGAGAACAAGATCACTTTAGGATATCTATGCTACTTGTAATTCTTCAATTCTGGAGCCTGCAAACCATAATGAAGCAGCACATTCTAAGGAGTGGATAGAAACCATGAAGGATGAGCTTATGGCCATTGAAAAGAAGAAGACTTGGTTGCTTGTTGACAGACAAAGATTCAAGAATGTCATAGGAGTTAAGTGGGTATTCAGGACAAAGTTACCTGCTGATGGCTCAATCAATAAATTCAAACCTAGACTAGTTGTAAAAGGTTATGCTCATCAATTTGGGATTGATTTCACTAATACATTTGCTCATGTTGCCAGACTTGAAATAATAAGGGTGTTATTTGCAATGGCTGCTCAATCAAAATGGAAAATACATCAGTTATATGTAAAATCTGCCTTTCTAAATAGGCATCTGAATGAAGAGATTTTCATTAAACAACCTGAGGGCTTTATCAAAGAAGGAGAAGAAGATGAAGTGTACTTAAGCCTTGTATGGCTTGAAACAGGTGCCAAGGAACTGGTACAGCAAGATTGATAGTCATCTATGCAGCCTTGGTTTCAACAAGAGTGCTAGTGAGCAAACATTGTATATCAAACCAGTGGATGAGGATCTTCTCATCATTTTCCTCTATGTAGATGATCTCTTAATCACATGGAGTAATGTAGCCTTGATTGATGAGATAAAAGATGAATTGAAGAAGGATCATGAGATGAATGATTTACGTTAAATGAAATATTTTCTTGGAATGGAGGTTGATCAAAATGAGATGGTACTTTTGTTTGCCAGAAAAGTATGCTAAAGAAGTGTTAAAGAGGTTCCATATGGAGAATTATAAATTTGTTAACACTCATTTGGTCTTGAATTTAAAGCTGATGAAGGATGATGGTGCAAGGAAAACTGATGAGAAAATATATAGAAGCCTGGTTGGATGCCTGCTGTACCTTTCAGCCACAAGACCAGATCTAATGTTTGCTGTTAATATGTTATCTAGATTCAGACAAGAGCCAAGTGAAATCCACTTCCAAGCAGCTAAAAGAGTGCTGAGGTATATCAAAGGGACAGAGGATTATGGAATCAGCTTCAGAAAATCCAAAAATTTGGTATTGATAGGATTTACTGATAGTGATTGGGCTGGTTCAGTGGATGATATGAAGAGTACCTCAGGTTATGCTTTTTATGCTGGTTCAAGTCTTGTCTGCTCTATAAAACAAAAAATGGTAGCTCAATCCACAGCTGAAGCAGAGTATATAGCAACAACTGAGGCAACTAATTAAGTAATATGGCTGAGAAAAATTCTATATGATCTGAAGCACCAGCAATCTGAGGCAACCACCATTCTATGTGACAACCAATTAGCTGTAGCAATTGTGAAGAATCTAGTGTTTCATGGAAAAACTAAACATATAAACATCAAGTACCATTTTATTAGAGAAGTGCAAGAAAAGAATGAAGTGAAGTTGATGCATTGTAGCTCAGAAGAACAAATAGCAGATATCTTCACCAAGCACTACCAAAAGAGCAGTTTGAAACACGAAGGAAATGTCTTGGTGTTTCCAACAAAAGTGTCAAGGAGGAGTGATGAATTAAGTGTGACACTTTTCTTGTATTTTTGGTTGTTGACTTGTCACATGTTTTTTTATCATTGTCTAGCTCATGTTATAATGGTTAGTTAGGCTAGTTTAGTTTGATCACAAGTTGTTGTAATAGACAAGCAAAGTATAGTGGTAGTAGGTAGAATAGTTGGTAGAAAATCATTTCATTTTGTATCAATGTATGGCTATATGTATGGAGCTGTGTACTACCATTTTGTGTGGATCAATTCATGAAAGTTTCCCTCCTTTCTGTCTTTCATATTCTATCAGATGGTTACTGTCCTGTAGAGATAATAAGTTTTCAGAAGCTTGCCTGAATAGTATTACGAGCAACATATAATTGTCTACTTTTATGAATTCTAACATCCACGTGTTCCCAAGGCACTTGATTAAGGCCTCTAATCATCTCCTCTACATATAAAAGGAAATTTTAGTCAAACCAAAAAGAAGAAAGAGGACATCTACTTTTACAATATAAGCAGATGTCGTCTTAAGGTCAATAAAGTGTCCAAATTAATGACTCGTGTTCCAATAGCGGGGGACACTGTGCTTGCAATGCCTTTAGAATTTCCTTTTTCAATGTGTACAATATGAGGATACTTCATATCAGTCAAAAGAAGATTCTCCTGTGGAAGAACATTAGGAAGAGTCATCCTGTGAATTTCACTTCATAAATGATGTATGTTAGGTTCAATTCAGACAATCATATATCATGTAACAAAAAGAGAAACCAACCTTTGGAAGTTTGTCTTAGCGGCAGATCGATGAAATTCTCCATCCAACCACGTCTTAGGTATTAATAGTAAAAGTAAAAATAAATCAATTCATGCAAAGAAGTAAATGTGTTAATACTGCTACAACAAAAAATAGTTTTGACCACTCTAAAGGATACGATCATAGTTTGCATTGGCATATGCCACACATCGCTTAAAGGAACACAAAGCTGACTTACATGAGTGATAAATAATGTTGTTACCAGAGGTAATAAAGTAGAATATTTTTTCACCGCCAATATGTAGAGAATCAGGTAAAATGATCGATACTGTTGCAATATGAGCTCGAAGAGGAAGAAAAAACGTCATTTTTTCATTCACTAAAGAGGTGCAAGACATGGCTAGAACATATATAGCCATCATTCTATTACATCACAAAAGTTTTTATCCAATAACTATTCTTACCTACTACCTTTTTGCTTATATGACAGCATAATCATTTCCCTGCAAGATCATACTTGCTTAACTTATAAAATACAACTTAAGCTAAGACTTAGTACATCAAGAATATAGGAATAATGATAGCAAAAATATCAATGATAATGTCAATACTCCTTGAGACTTTTGTTGGAAACACCAAGGTATCTCCTTAATGTTTCAAATCTTCCTTTGGACAATGACTTAGTAAAGATATAAGCATATTGGTCCTCAGAGTTGCAATGCATCAGCTCCACTTCTTTCCTATCTTGAGCTTCTCTTATTGAATGATACCTAATTTTTATGAGCTTTGTTCTTCCATGAAACACCTTTTCACCATTGCCGCAGCTGATTGATTGTCACAAAAGATGGTTGTGGCTTACTCTTATTTATGCTTCAAATTCTCCAACACTTTCCTTAGCCAAATAGCTTGATTTGTGGTCTCTGAAGTTGCTATATACTCTACCTTCGCAGTTGATTGAGCCACGATTTTTTGGTTCATGGAATTCCAGCACACTATACTTGAACCAGTATAAAACACATAGCCTTAGGTACTTTTCATGTCATCAACTGAACCAGCCCAGTCACTATCTATAAATCCAGTTAGAAGCAGCCTTTCTGATTTCTTGAACCAAATTTCCAGCTCCTCCATTCGTTTTACATACCTCAGCACCTTCTTTGCTGCTTGGAAATGAAGTTCACTTAGCTTTTGCCTATATCTGGATAAGAAGTTGGCCGCAAATGTGATATCGGGTCTGTAGAAGTCAAGTATAGTAAGCATCCGACTATACTTCTATACACTTTCTCATCTATCCTCTTGGTTCCATCATTCTTCATCAGTTTCAAATGCAGAACCAATAGGGTACTTACTGGCTTGTAATTCTCCATGCTAAACTTCTTCAGCATTTCTCTAATATTTCCTTTGGCACACAAATATACCATCTTGAGTTTGGAATATTTTCATGCCAAGAAAATATTGCATTTTCCCAAGTCCGTCATCTCAAATTCCTTTTTCAATTCATCTTAAACAATGTACAACTGCTACCAGTAATTAAAAGATCATCAACATATAATGAGATGATGATAATCTCTTTCTTCTCCTTTATCGTCTCCTCTTTTATATACAAAGTTTGCTCATTCATACTTATCAAAAATGTAACCCTACTAAGATGTTCATCAATTTTTACTAAACCAGGCTCTTGGAGCCTGTTTTAAACCATACAAGGCCTTCTTCAGCAGATATACCTTCTCTTCTTTTTCAGCAACTTTAAAACCTTCAGGCTGTTCAATAAATATCTCTTCCTCCAGATGTCCATTCAAAAATGTTGACTTGACATCTAATTGGTATATCATCCAGCCTCTATGAGCTGATATGGCAAACAGCAATTTGATGGTTTCATACCTTGCTATTGGTGCAAACGTGTCATTAAAGTCTATACCAAATTGTTGAGCATATCCCTTCACTACTAGCCTGGCCTTGAGTTTATTCACTGAGCCATTTGGATTCATCTTCGATTTATATACCCATTTTACTACAATTGCATGTTTTTATTTTGGTCTGTCAACCAGTAACGAAGTTCCATTCTTCTCAATCATGTTTAACTCCTCCATTGCAGCCATCCATTCTTTTGAGTTTGCAGCCTCAGCAAAGTTTGAAAGTTCCAGAGTAGCTGAATTACATCTAGCATATATGTCTGCAAGTGGCCTTGTTTTCAGAACAACATTTTCAGAATCAGATTTACGATCAGACATTACCTTGTCTCCATTAACATCAGCATAACTTGTCTGAGGATTTACCTTTGGAACTTGAAGTTGATTGTCTCCAGTTGATTCCCAGTTCCATGAGGCTTCTTCATCCACTTTAATATCCCTACTAGAAATTATTTTCTTGCTTTGAGGATCGAAGACTCTATAGCCTTTAGCATTGCTACAGTAACCAACTAGAAATTCAACCTCAGTTTTTTGGCCTAACTTATCTCTCTTCACTTCAGGTATGTGAGTGTAACAGATGCTCCCAAACACTTTCAGATGAGAGACATCAGGCTTCGTTCCATACCAAGCTTCAAAAGGAGTCATTTTGTCTAATGATTTTGTAGGCAATCTGTTGAGCATATACACTACATTATTCACAGCTTCTGCCCAGAACTCCTTTGGAACTTTTTTTCTCAATCATCAAGCATCTAGCCATCTCCATAACCGTCCTATTATTTCTTTCACATACCCCATTCTGCTGTGGAGAGTAGGGAATGGTTAGATGATGTTTTATCCCCATTTCTTCACAAAATTTGTCAAATTGGCTGCAACAGTACCCTGTTCCATTGTTTGATCTGATGGCTTTGATTTTGCTGTCACATTCATTTTCTACCAAGCTTTTGAAGTTCTGAAACACACTTGCTACTTTTGATTTCATTTTCAAGAAGTATACCCAGCACATTCTTGACATATCATCAATGAAGAGAACAAAATACCTGCTTCCATTCAATGTTGATGTTCTCATTGGTCCACAGACATCTGAGTGTATCAACTCAAGTCTTTTTGTAGCCTTTTTTGCTTGATTTTTGGGGAATGACATCCTGGAATGTTTTCCAAGTTAGTATACATCACACGTACAGTTATCATGGCTGATTTCAGGAATGTTTTCAGCTTATCTCAATTCATGCATTTGTTTGAGTAAAGTATAATTAGCATGTCCAAACCTTTTGTGCCATAAAGAAGACTCAATAACAGTGCTTCCAAGTGCTTGATCACCTACATTTTTCCACTGTAAAAGGAAGCTCCTATTTCTCATGCAAATAGTCATTACTTCCTGATTTTATGAATCAAATATAGTGCATCCCTTGTCTTTAAATACCAGTGTATAATCTTTCTCAATTGGTTCACCAATACTAATAAGGTTTTGATCAATATTTGGAACATATAAAACATCAGAAATATACTTTGTACCTGTGGAAGTCTGCACAGAGATTTCACCAACACCTTTAACCTCAATAAACTCTCCATTTCCAACTTTAACTCTTGATCTATATACATCATTTAACTCAACAAAGATGCTGGGATTGGGAGTCATATGATGAGTGCATCTACTATCCAACGTCCAAGCTTCATCACTACTGCAGACCTTCAGGTTCAATACTGTGAACATGTGTTCTTCTTGCTGGTGATTCTCTGCTACTTGAGCTTGTTGTGGTTCCTACTTTTCTTTCTGATTTTTACAGACCTTTTCAATGTGACCAAATTGCTTACAAGCCCTGCATTGTACACCTGGCCTGAACCAACACCATTTAGGTGAATGTTCTTTCCTCTTGCAGTGTGGACAATGTGGATATTTTCCTCCTTTACCAGCTCTATTTTGGTTCCCGGTTCATTTTTCTCATTAGCTGGTTTCTTAACAGCATAGCTCGTTTCAGCTTTGTGCTTTTCTTTAGCAAATAAGGCTCCCTCCAACCTATTCCTCTTATCTTATTAATCTCCTTTGCTCTATGGCATGAAAGGCATTAACAAGTTCAGACAAGGAAATGATGGACAAATCCTTAGAATCTTCAAGTGAAGAGATCTTAGCTTCATACTTTTAAGGTAAGCTAATCAAGACCTTCTCTACTACTCTTTTATCTGGAAAATCATCACTTAACAACCTGATTTGATTCACTACCTTCATCAACTCTTTAACAGATTCTAAACCCTTCATTTTCAGAGTTTAAAACTCCCTTCTCAGATTCAATACCTGCATCTGCCTAGTTCTCTCATTGCCTTGAAATTCCTCATTTAATCTGTCCAAAGCTTCCTTTGCTGTTTCACGGGTTATAATCCTAGTGAAGATAGCGTATGAGATGGCTGATTGTATGCAAGAAAGGGCCTTAAACTTCTTGGCTATCTCCTCACTATGCTGCTTCAACTGAGCAATGGTTGGATTAGCCCTCAATGGTGGTGGTTCAACTCCGATTTCTATGATTTCCCAAAGGTCATAAGCTTTCATGTATGCCTTCATCTTTGCAGACCAGAAGTCACGACTTTCTCCTATGAATACTGAAGGTAAAGGGGCAGAAAAACCACTTGAAGCCATATCACTCACTTACTAAAAACACTCAGCTATATATGATGGTTGCTCACTGGTTTTCTCTCAAGGCTGCTAGTGTAGTTCTTATCGGTATTGATGGATCTTACCAATTTTGATAGATCTTATTGGACAGTGCACTTCTTACCAGTTTGTGTAAATGCTTACCGGTTTCTGCAATTCTTACCGGATTTGCTCAGTTTTTTAGCTCTTTTACGACCCTTCTAAGATCAAATAGAGCTCTGATACTACTGTTGCAATATGAGCTCAAAGAGGAAGAAAAAACATCACTTTTTCATTTACTAAAAAGGTGCAAGACACGGCTAGACCATATATAGCCATCATTCTATTACTCACAAAAGTTTTTATCCAACAACTATTCTTACCTACTACCACTTTGCTTATATGACAGCCTACTCATTTCGCTGCAAGACCATACTAATTGCTTAACTTATAAAATACAACTTAAGCTAAGACTTAGTACATCAAGAATATAGGAATAATGACAACAAAAGTATCAATGCTAAATGTCAATAAACACTAACATGAAATGAAGGTCAGCGACATCATTGACCATTCGAAGTAAGAGTAGAGGTCTCCCATGTCATTGTCAATAAGGAATAGATGCTTCCCAGATCTCCCAGCAACCAAGTATGCAGTTTGTGATGCCCTTTTCTCCAGAAAATGAAGACCACAAAGGAGTGGGAGCTAAGGAAGCACAGAGTGATGGAAGATGAAATAAGATAAGAATCACTATGACTAAGCGCATCATCCATACTTTGAATAGTGAATCTTCAACCTATAGGAAGCTATCATGATATGAGGGGAAAGAATTCTACGAGGTATTCAGAATTCTGTATAAATTGTAGAAGTAATCAAATAAGGTAAAATGTATGATGTACCTGCATCTAAGTAGTAACAATAATATCCTCGGGTACCACCAAGATTCAAAACGAATCTTGATCACAATTAATTCAAAAGTATGATAACAAAATGAAAGTAGAAAAGCAGCACATAATAATAATAATAATAATATAGAGTTTGTACAGAATAAGATAAAATGTTAAATGGTATCCTGTTTATGCCCTCTTGAACCCAAATGTGGGGTTGCAAAAGTTATGAAGTTTATGGGTTTCAGTCTAGCAATCTTTGCTTTACAAAATTGGTTAAGGTGCTGCCCGGCAGTGTGTGCTCCCTCCCTAAAGAAGTTTCTAGGATCACTTGCAGATCCCATTCTCCTAGAACATTCATATAGCCTCCCAATGGCATACCTTGCGACAAGTCCACCCAAGGAGTGAGCCACAAACGGAATTTTTTGGACCCCGCGCCAACATCTGACAACATTGTTACTCCTTAAAAACTCGTACTATAAGACGGGGAGGGAGTTCCATATTCACCGCGGCCTCGACGAACTGATGTGGTGCGACGGGACGACCCAAATATGAAAGAGAACCCATCCGAGCCCAACAGGGCAAAGGGAGTGCCACTCATCCGAACCCATTCGCCTAAGAAGTGCGCGATTAGACAGCGTGATTTGACCAAGTATCAATGCTAAATGTCAATAAATACTAACATGAAATGAAGGTCAGCGACATCATTGACCATTCGAAGTAAGAGTAGAGGTCTCCCATGTCATTGTCAGTAAGGAATAGATGCTTCCCAGATCTCCCAGCAACCAAGTGTGCAGTTTGTGAAGCCCTTTTCTCCAGAAAATGAAGACCACAAAGGAGTGGGAGCTAAGGAAGCACAGAGTGATGGAAGATGAAATAAGATAAGAATCACTATGACTAAGTGCATCATCCATACTTTGAATAGTGAATCTTCAACCTATAGGAAGCTATCATGATATGAGGGGAAAGAATTCTACGAGGTATTCAGAATTCTGTATGAATTGTAGAAGTAATCAAATAAGGTAAAATGTATGACTTACCTGCATCTAAGTAGTAACAATAATATCCTCGGGTACCACCAAGATTCAAAACGAATCTTGATCACAATTAATTCAAAAGTATGATAACAAAATGAAAGTAGAAAAGAAGCACATAATAATAATAATAATATAGAGTTTGTACAGAATAAGATAAAATGTTAAATGGTATCCTGTTTATGCCCTCTTGAACCCAAATATGGGGTTGCAAAAGTTATGAAGTTTATGGGTTCCAGTCCAGCAATCTTTGCTTCACAAAATTGGTCAAGGTGCTGCCCGGCAGTGTGTGCTCCCTCCCTAAAGAAGTTTCCAGGATCACTTGCAGATCCCATTCTCCTAGAACATTCATATAGCCTCCCAATGGCATACCTTGCGACAAGTCCACCCAAGGAGTGAGCCACAAACGAAATTTTTTGGACCCCGCGCCAACATCTGACAACATCATTCACCTGCAGAGTTTAGTTGCAATCATTTCAACAATCAGGAAGCATAAATCTTGAGCTCTCGAGAAAATTTTAGTAGATTTAAGAAAGAAATTAGGATAAACATTCTATTATCAAGAGGTAGTACCTCTTCAGCTATTCTCTCACCCATCAGATCAACGCCATCAAAAGTCAACCTTGAAGAATTGCACTCACTGCCTACCATCAAATTTACGTCTACAAAAATATAGTGTTGCTAATTAGAAACTTCAGCAAAAAGTTAAGACGTGATGTAATCAAGCCTTCACAATAAACTTACATTCTATTATGCAGTAGTTTTCAGTCTAAGGAAAAAGATATTTGAACATCTCTTATGTGTTAATAAGCAGAATGTTGGAAAAGCAAGATATTAAAGTGAGTTGGAGGTAATTGTTTGAATTGATTTCAAACCCATAACTTCCCTCAATCCTTATCAACTCCTACAACTTTCTTCAACTCCCGTCACTTTCTCTAGTAATTTGGGGAGAGAAAAAATGGCAAGAAAATAGGGTAAAATTTGTATGTAAAAATGCACAAAAATTGGAAACGGCATTAAACCACATTTTTGGCATGAAAGTTCACAAAATTAGGCATTTAAATTGTGGATAATAATATAAAAACATTGTGATTGGGATTGGAACCATTGGATAACAAGAAAAAACAATTTTTGAAGTTTTNTTAAACCACATTTTTGGCATGAAAGTTCACAAAATTAGGCATTTAAATTGTGGATAATAATCTCCTTCCATTGTGATCAGGTTTAGGACCATTAAAGTGAAAAAGGAGAATTCGGGACATGGAAAAACAAGGTGATTCAACCGCAACTATCTTGGAAATTTTCATCTTTTGAAATAAAAATTCTTGAACCAAATTTATGTTCAATAATGCTGCGAAATCTTTCATTGTTATTAACTTTATTGTATGGATAGTTCAACTAAGGTAGCGTATATGTGTCCGACACGTGTGGGATACCGAAACTCCTCATACACTCTACCATGATCATTCTTTATTTTTTTAAAGTAGAAATATTATATATTTTTAACTCAAAATTGTTATTAAATAACAAATAGGTACTCGCATTTAAAAGATTTCAAAAATAAAAATTATTAACAATTATAAAACTAAATTTATAATCTATAAATGAAGGATTTTAAATAATTTAATCAACATATCGACGACATGTCATATCATTATTTATTTAAATCGTGTGTTGGCATGTTTGGATACACATGTCCGTGTTGGTGCATTCGTTTCACGTATTTTATTAACAATTGTGCCAAAACTTCAATTCGTTAATAAAATTGAACCGTCGATGAATACCAGCGTGTTAGATAGATTAGTCTTCCTTTTCTATTAGAGTCTCTAAACTGTAAAATAGTTTTTTACTATACATACCCATTAGATCTAATCATTAATGATCATTGACAATATGATAAAGTAACAACGCTATAATAAAGTCTTGAAAAATAGTCAAAAGTTACAATGGTACATTAAATGAGGTTATATATACCTCAAAAACTCACCCAATGAAGAAGCAATGATCTATTTTTTCATTTTTCATTGGTCTTCAAAGCAAAAGTGATATGATGATTGTACTCCCGATTTGTTACTTTGATGATTTTGAATTGGATGAAAATAATCGATGGGCATAGAAATAAACAAATGCCATACAAGGTGGTATTCCAACACATAACAGAGAGTACATCGTACGAGGAACTGTACCATGATATACAGAATATGCTGAACGTCAATTTATCTCGATACCATATGGTACAGAGATTTCTTTTCAAAGAGTATTGGCCATTTTCTATTCCACCTATGAAGGTTACATCTGATGTTGAAGTGAATTATCTGTTTGAGTTGAACAAAATGCAAATGACACATATTTGCATGACTTTAGTGAGGAAGGACAACGCGGAAGGTAGAAATTATCGTTTGGATGTAGCTGATGATAATGTAAATGATTTTTGAGATACAGTAGAGATAGGTCCAAAGATGATACTAATATTCTTGAGACAATTGTTCTTCATCTTGACATCGCTGTGACGCATAGAATTCAGTCTGTAGTTCAGGATAGCGAGAATGTAAATGAATTTATAAATGAGAAATTGATTACTTTATCCCGTCAGAGACATAAGCGGGATGGGAGCTCAAGGGCTGGAACAAGTGGACCATCATCTAATTCTTCATGTGTGGTTCTCGATAATGTTGATCTGCATGTTGAGCAACTGTTTGAAATGAAGAAAGATTTGCAGGCACCTGTGCACCTCCGGCATTGAAATTAAACTTTGAGTTCAAGGTAAAGAAATCAAACAAGTCGTTGTTGACACTTGCTTGCGTCAACAATAATTGCCGTTGATGGTTACGAGCGGCTAAGATGGATATGAATGAGTTATTTGTAGCTCGCAAGTATACATGGGAACATACTAGCGAAATGGGAATTCGTCTAAAAGATCATAGGCAAGCTCAGTCAGGTTTATTGGTCGACAGATAATGCACAAGTATCAGGACCCACGAACAATCTACAAACTTTCAGACATCATTAATGACATCCGGCGAGAGTACGGAGTGGTCATGAGCTACCAAAAGGACTGGAAGGCCAAAGAATGTGCGTTGGAGGATTTAATGGGCTCGATCGAGGAGAGTTATGTTAAATTGGCTAGGTACTACCATAATTTGGGGACAACTAATCACGGTTCCACCTTTTTCATTGAGACGAATGTCGAGAATTTCTTTAGGTATTTCTTCATGGCTCTTGGACAATGCATTAGAGAATCTCAAAATGTGGTGTGACCTACATTTTTAGTCAATGGTACAACTCTGAAATCGAGATACGGGAGCAAGATGATTATTGCTTCATGTCAAGATCCCAATATCCAGATTTACCACTTGCATTTAGTGTAGTCGACAGCGAGAATGATCTGTCAATGCGTTGGCTCTTTACAAAGCTTAGGAAAGTGATCACGAAAGTCGATGATCTTACCTTCGTAACCGATCGGGGTCGGTCTCTAATAAATGCTATCGTTGAAGTTTTCCCCGAGGCACATCATGGGTACTGCATGTACCATATACAGGGTAATATGAAGATTAGATATCGGGACCAAGGAATCGTTACATTGTTCATGAGAGCGATCGAAGCTTACAGTGTCGATGAATGTAATAAGTTTATGGTCGAGATAGGAAGTAAGTCGTTCTCAACATGGGGACTATCTTACAAAAATAGGGATAGAACATTGGGCGCGATCACATTTTTCAGGACGTCGGTATAACTTGATGACGTCAAACAATGTGGAGTCTCTGAAAGCGTTGTTCAAGAAGGATCGAGAGTTGCCAATCTTCACAATGATTGAGAGCATCTGTACCAAGTTGCAGCAGTGGTTTCATGATCGACGTGTGGAATCACAGAATTGCACGAGCACGCTAGCCCCGACTCAAGAGGATAAACTATTCAAGGTTGCGGAGGTTGCGAGATGGTTTATTGTGGAACCGCTGGATGATTCGTGCTTCTCCGTACAATGTGCACGTCATGTAGCATACATAGTGGACCTGACTAACAACACATACACTTGTAATCGATTTCAGCTAGAAAGTTTTCCATGCGAGCATNGATAACACATGCACTTGTACTCGATTTCAGTTGGAGAGTTTTCCATGCGTGCATGCAATCGCGGTATCTATGAACTGAGGCTTTGCAGCGAGAACATTATGCTCTCATTATTACACTACTGATTATTGGAGAGCAACATATGCTGAGACTACTGTTGTTGTTGTTAAATGAACAATATTTACATTCATTTTAACATTTTTTATAATTAATTCGTACATGAATATCACAAACTTTACACATATTATTTTGAGTTTTTTACAATTATTTCATACGTAAATAAACAAATAAGCATACAATGTTTACATGTATTACAATGTTTACATCTATTTTACAAATAAAGAATCAATTGAATACATTTAATCTAATACAAATAAGTATACAATGTTTACATCGATTGTACAATATTTACAGATATTTACGGATCACAATTGAATTTGTACAAGTCACATGCTAATTTATTCTAACATCATCTGAATCCATGATTGGTTGATTTCATCAACCTTATGTCCTATACTAAAAAAATATATATGCTTTATTGCATACATGCCGCAGTCACCCCTGCAATTCAAATCATAATGTGTTAGACAGAAATCATGCAGCTAAAAATTTTCTAGTTAAAATAAATTATAAACACCTACTATACGAATTGTCTCGCCGTCGTCGTGTCCCGCACGATGGCTAGTCTATCCTGCACAGTCACGTCCGATCGTCTAGCCATCATAGGAACGATCACAGCCACAGTCTACAGGACTTGGTAGAGCTGGCCTTGTGTCAAGTACGAATAATCGAAGTCGTACACATAGATAGTAGAGTCAGCGAATACGAACTCTGTGGCGAAGCAGTGCCGATTCGCAATCACTGGAATGTGTACAACCTTCCCATGGCTTCCCTCCAACACTCGGCCACATTCCTATGACCCACTCCATCATATAATTGGGCACCGTGTATGCATTACCCAAAACCTAGATCGACTCGTACTCAATTGTAACAGCGCATACAAACTCGGTGCTCAGTATGACTCGACTAGGAACGTCAAATGATTTTGGACATCGTTTAGCACGATCGTGCAACAAGTCCATGGCCTTGTCAATGTGCTGCATTGGGAAAAACCAATAAAAATATGAATGAGTAATTTCATTTCATAAGCAAAAAAAAAGTATACAAAATAAGACTAAGACTAATTTACTTACATCGTCGGCGAGTTAGGATCCCTGCCAGATGACGTCGTGGAACAACTTATACGCATCCGGGATCATCCTTGAAGATATCATGTGGCTGACTCTAAAACAATACAAAAAAATGTTAAACGACGCATAAAAGAGTAAGCGTTGTGTACGTTAATAAAATAATAACAATACGTACCCGGGCTTCATTGATCTCCATACCTTTTCGAACACTTTCCATCTCGCGGAGTCGACCTCTTGGAAGAGATTGGGTATGTCCTCCTTTTCACTTCGATCGTGAAGGGAGAAACGACGTACTGTGACGACAACCTGGCCCTCTTGCCGACCACCTACTCCGATTGCTCATGTGAATTGTAGTTGAAAGTTGAAGTATTTCCTTTCTAATTTGGTTAGTTGATTTGAAAATTGGAGAAAATACTTAGAACTATTGGTGTTGTTGGGGGGTATTCATGCATCTTTACGTAATTTCATGAAGAACTTCTTTATTGCTAAAATTCTGTCAATTTCAAGTTTCTGAAGTAGTTTTCATTGCAAAATACTTAGAAAATCTCTCCTATCGATGATATTTTAGCAATTAGTTCTCTTGAATCAACTGTTTGGCATAATATATACGTGCAGATAGAACACAAAATTCAGACAAAACACTTCATTTTCTTCCGGTGATGTCAGCAATACATTCTAGTGATTTACATGATGAATTACTGAGCTTAGACAAACCAGACAGACCATTCTCAAGCTTACTTCAAACCATTGGACTAGTAGTACCGCTTTCTTTTGCTGTGGTACTCAACTCTTTCGATGGAATTGATCCTCTTGTGATGGCTGATCTAGAGTCCAAGCTGCAAAAAGTTTTCACTATGGGCCCGTTTTCTGTGCCACTGAGCAAAGATGAAAGTTGATGTATGTTGTGGTTGGACTGTCACAACGCTGCCTCGGCAGCTTACATTAGCTTTGGTAGTATGTTGACACCGCCACAACATGAGCTGGTAGCGCTAGCCGAGGCATTGGAAGAGAAAAAGTGCCGTATCTTTGGTCATTTAGGGAAAATTTAAAAGGCTACCTAGATGGCTTCTTTGAAAGAACAATCTCAATGGGAAAAGTTGTGGCATGGGCTCCCCAATCACAAATCTTGGCACATTCTTCAGTTGGGGAGTTTATAACACACTGCGGGTGGAATTCGATGGTGGAGAGTATCACCGGAGGTGTGCCTATGATTTGTAGGCCATTCTTTGGCGATCAAATGATAAACCGGCGGATCTTGTTGGAAGTGTGGCAGATTGGCGTTGGCTTGGAGGGTGATGTTTTTAAGAAAGCTGGTACTATGAATGCTTTGGATATTGTTTTCTCAAAGGAAAATGGGAATAAAATGAGAGAAAACATTGGTGTTTTCAAAGAAAGTACTACCAAGGCTCTTGCACCCAATGGAAGCTCAACTGAAAATGGTGTTAATATTTCTTATTTGGAATGTTGAGAGTTCATATTTTTCTAGTATTCAAGAAATCTACAACGATAGTTTGTGGATTAGAGCAAGTGATTACTGACTATTTATCGAGTTCGAATCTTGGCTTAAGTAATTCCGCTACAGCTGACCTGATTGTATTAGAAATTTTATCATATTGTATTGTGGTTTAATTGGAAACTTGTGACAAAAATATAGAAAGAAAAGAAGAAACAGACTTTTTAATGTTGATGTATGTTTCCAGCTTGACTTCAATAGCAATTTCACGGGCCAATTCTTTGGAATATCTGTATGTTATATGTACTTAGGTTTGCCTTATAAGTAGTGTTCTAAAAAGTATAGAGCATTGGCTCCTAGTGGCGGAGCTAGCACCCGACGAGGTGGCGAGTCGCCTGTGTTGGCTCAGCCGAAATTTGCAGTCACCGTTGGAAATTTGCAGGGAAGGGATGAGGGATGGCGTGTGAAAGATGACATGATTGGGCAAATTTTTTTTATTTTTTTTTTAATTATGGGCCGACTATTTGTTTAGAGGAAATTACGTTGGATGTCATTTTGCTACCATGTTATTACCAAAATGTCACATTTTTATAGTAGTTGCAAGATTGTCAATTTTGGACATTTTTACCCTTGTAGATAAATTAATTACTTAGCATGC
>CAIGRF010156105.1:0-14845 GCA_903798235.1 Fraxinus ornus
ATTTGAAATTAAGTTTAAACGGGGCGGGGACTATATTTTCCGTACCCGCCCCATACTCACTTCAAGGTAATGACTCTGCCCCGTCCCCGTCCCCATCCCCGTCCCGTTTACCCGGTTAGATGGGTAATCCCCGCCTCATTCAGGGCGGGGCACTACAGGTATCAGATTGATAGAATTTTTTTTGTTATCCCTAAATATTGTGTGAGATAGAAGATTTATGAAAATGTAGAAAAAAAAATAGTAAGTATTTATAGCCCAAAAACATATTCATTGAGAAATAAAAAATAAAAAAAATTAGAGTAGTAGAAAGGAAGTGACATTTGGATTGGAATTGAAAGTGAGAGTGTTCGACATCTCTTTTAATTTACTTCTAGATTTCAATTTTTTATAATCGGACTAACTAAATCAATTCTCATGAGTTGTCGACAAGGCACATTCATTATGATTTATTAACTTGTGAATCGACTTGAATAAATTTGGGTTGGTTTTTCCATCTGAATTTTTAATGAAGATGGCCATTATAAACCTGAACAAGCCGAATTATTTTGACACCACCACACCATGTTCACACGTATACTTTATTAACATTCGATACCGACTCACTCTCCAACTCTTTATTATTCTGTGGGAAGTTATTGATAAATATTTATCTCTTATGCCAATCATACATTTTTAACAGTAATTTTTTTTTCTTGTGCACTCATTGTATTTTGATGTGTGCATTCACAATAAATTATATGCTTTATTATATTTATCGAATCTTCAGAGATTATAGAATTCTTAAGCTTATGAGTTACATTATAAAATCTGCGAAAATGGGGGTGTTGGACTTCCCCAATATATCCAACTTTTAAAAGTCACATGCGACTAGGCGTAAATACATTCCTTCCTACTAATTAGATATTTTACATATAACATAATAATAAATAAATTATACACTGCTATTCTTAATTAATTTGCTTCTTCTGATGGCATCACTAGGGGTGTTAATGGTTCCATTTGATTCTGATTTCTAGAGAACTGAATCGAATCATGAACCAATGATTTTTTTAATAATGGAACCAAATAGTTTTTTTTTTTAAATGTGGAACCAAAACAAGCCATTTGGTTCTAGTTCGGTTTGGTCTGGTTCTAGTATTATTATTTAAATTTTCAAACTTCCATCATATTTATAACATATATACTTAAATAAAAAATATAAGCTTCAAACATTTAGCAAGTTCAAATCATCAATAATCAAGATCATAAAAGTCAAAATTAACAAACAAAATATAAACGAATGGGTCATTGCGAAAAGTTAATAATATCGAGTTTCATTTTCATCATCCGTCTAATCAATTAATTTACATGAAGTCGTTAGACCTACATGAGAAAAATGACTAATATATATAAAGTTGCACAAATTGACTTAGATCACAGTTCAATAAAATTGCACAATTTTTTTTTTTTTCAAATTGACTTAGATCACAGTTCGATAAAAATATTGTCTGAATAGAATTTTTGATTAATATGTATAAAGTTGCACAAAAAACTATGAAAGAAAATAAAGATATTCAGTAAATTATTATATTTTTTTATTATACATTACCCTTGAATTTTGATGGCTGCGACTTTGGAGGAACAATAAATTGGTGTGGTGGCAACAAAACTGGAGTTTCCACACAGAAAAGCTGCGTTGTTGAGGTTTGAGGGATTAGGAATTTAGGAAGGCGTCCGGGGACTTTGAGGGTTTGAATTTGAAATAATGCATTGAAGTGATGTTTAAACACAAATATTGAATACTCTTAAAATTCTTGGGCTACACACGTTTATGGATTGTACCAAAATAATGGCTATTGGTCTGGCTTCAATTAACATAAAATCAAATTTATACAAAAAAAAATTTATAGATTAAGTTCGGTTCTCAGTTTGGTTTTAGTTCTAGAATTAGAACTGAACAAAAATTATAACCAAATGGTTTTTTGTTCAAAAAACCAAAACTATTAATTTTTTTTTTGTAGAACCGAATCAAACCGCTTCGTTTGGTCTGGTTTGGTCTGGACATTTTGTCCACCTCTAGGCATCACAGTCCTTGATGTTTTGAAAATAGAAATGCCATCACTTGATTATTATTGTTTTTTAAAAATTTGATCACCTTACCGTATGAAACTTTGTCCCTATTTCATTCCCATTTTTTTCAAACAAATTTTATAAAAGTGGTTTTTGTCGAAAAATGTGTGATTAAAAAATACAGAATTTTTTTGAATTGAATATTAAAGAGTGGAACTTAAACATAACCTAGTTGTCTTTCAAACTTAGTTTCATTTACGAATAATAAAAATTTAAGGCAACTTTTTTGTTTTAACTCATCTTTTAACACGGTATATGACTAACAAAAGATAAGAATACTATGATATCTTTATAGCATTAGTAGGATGTTGGTTTGCATATATTTGGTTTCTATTAATGTCTTTGCGTTAATAAGTTTTTAATCATTCTAACAAGACTTCACATGTTTATATACTCGGTACACGATTTTAGATAAAATTGAACAGTATAATTGATGAATTTTAACTTCGATCTACTCACTGAGCTACTAAAAAATACATCTGTCATGTAACTTATGACAAGCAGGTTTGCAGTATTGTGTTTTCTCTTGCATTATTCTTGTCATCTTTTGACACCGTATATGACTAACAAAAGATAAGAATACTATGATATCTTTATAGCATTAGTAGGATGTTGGTTTGCATATATTTTGTTTCTATTAATGTCTTTGCGTTAATAAGTTTTTAATCATTCTAACAAGACTTCACATGTTTATATACTCGGTACACGATTTTAGATAAAATTGAACAGTATAATTGATGAATTTTAACTTCGATCTACTCACTGAGCTACTAAAAAATACATCTGTCATGTAACTTATGACAAGCAGGTTTGCAGTATTGTGTTTTCTCTTGCATTATTCTTGTCATCTTTTGACACCGTATATGACTAACAAAAGATAAGAATACTATGATATCTTTATAGCATTAGTAGGATGTTGGTTTGCATATATTTTGTTTCTATTAATGTCTTTGCGTTAATAAGTTTTTAATCATTCTAACAAGACTTCACATGTTTATATACTCGGTACACGATTTTAGATAAAATTGAACAGTATAATTGATGAATTTTAACTTCGATCTACTCACTGAGCTACTAAAAAATACATCTGTCATGTAACTTATGACAAGCAGGTTTGCAGTATTGTGTTTTCTCTTGCATTATTCTTGTCATCTTTTGACACCGTATATGACTAACAAAAGATAAGAATACTATGATATCTTTATAGCATTAGTAGGATGTTGGTTTGCATATATTTTGTTTCTATTAATGTCTTTGCGTTAATAAGTTTTTAATCATTCTAACAAGACTTCACATGTTTATATACTCGGTACACGATTTTAGATAAAATTGAACAGTATAATTGATGAATTTTAACTTCGATCTACTCACTGAGCTACTAAAAAATACATCTGTCATGTAACTTATGACAAGCAGGTTTGCAGTATTGTGTTTTCTCTTGCATTATTCTTGTCATCTTTTGACACCGTATATGACTAACAAAAGATAAGAATACTATGATATCTTTATAGCATTAGTAGGATGTTGGTTTGCATATATTTTGTTTCTATTAATGTCTTTGCGTTAATAAGTTTTTAATCATTCTAACAAGACTTCACATGTTTATATACTCGGTACACGATTTTAGATAAAATTGAACAGTATAATTGATGAATTTTAACTTCGATCTACTCACTGAGCTACTAAAAAATACATCTGTCATGTAACTTATGACAAGCAGGTTTGCAGTATTGTGTTTTCTCTTGCATTATTCTTGTCATCTTTTGACACCGTATATGACTAACAAAAGATAAGAATACTATGATATCTTTATAGCATTAGTAGGATGTTGGTTTGCATATATTTTGTTTCTATTAATGTCTTTGCGTTAATAAGTTTTTAATCATTCTAACAAGACTTCACATGTTTATATACTCGGTACACGATTTTAGATAAAATTGAACAGTATAATTGATGAATTTTAACTTCGATCTACTCACTGAGCTACTAAAAAATACATCTGTCATGTAACTTATGACAAGCAGGTTTGCAGTATTGTGTTTTCTCTTGCATTATTCTTGTCATCTTTTGACACCGTATATGACTAACAAAAGATAAGAATACTATGATATCTTTATAGCATTAGTAGGATGTTGGTTTGCATATATTTTGTTTCTATTAATGTCTTTGCGTTAATAAGTTTTTAATCATTCTAACAAGACTTCACATGTTTATATACTCGGTACACGATTTTAGATAAAATTGAACAGTATAATTGATGAATTTTAACTTCGATCTACTCACTGAGCTACTAAAAAATACATCTGTCATGTAACTTATGACAAGCAGGTTTGCAGTATTGTGTTTTCTCTTGCATTATTCTTGTCATCTTTTGACACCGTATATGACTAACAAAAGATAAGAATACTATGATATCTTTATAGCATTAGTAGGATGTTGGTTTGCATATATTTTGTTTCTATTAATGTCTTTGCGTTAATAAGTTTTTAATCATTCTAACAAGACTTCACATGTTTATATACTCGGTACACGATTTTAGATAAAATTGAACAGTATAATTGATGAATTTTAACTTCGATCTACTCACTGAGCTACTAAAAAATACATCTGTCATGTAACTTATGACAAGCAGGTTTGCAGTATTGTGTTTTCTCTTGCATTATTCTTGTCATCTTTTGACACCGTATATGACTAACAAAAGATAAGAATACTATGATATCTTTATAGCATTAGTAGGATGTTGGTTTGCATATATTTTGTTTCTATTAATGTCTTTGCGTTAATAAGTTTTTAATCATTCTAACAAGACTTCACATGTTTATATACTCGGTACACGATTTTAGATAAAATTGAACAGTATAATTGATGAATTTTAACTTCGATCTACTCACTGAGCTACTAAAAAATACATCTGTCATGTAACTTATGACAAGCAGGTTTGCAGTATTGTGTTTTCTCTTGCATTATTCTTGTCATCTTTTGACACCGTATATGACTAACAAAAGATAAGAATACTATGATATCTTTATAGCATTAGTAGGATGTTGGTTTGCATATATTTGGTTTCTATTAATGTCTTTGCGTTAATAAGTTTTTAATCATTCTAACAAGACTTCACATGTTTATATACTCGGTACACGATTTTAGATAAAATTGAACAGTATAATTGATGAATTTTAACTTCATTTTTTTCTGATTAATATACAATATTATCTAACTCTCAGTACCTACATTACTAGAAAAGGCAATTAGCACATAACGTCTCCACATTTCACTATTATTATGGAAAACATCCTTACCTTTCATTTTGGTATTTTTATCATTATTTTCATCTTTCATCGAGCAAAAGGTTCTTTATATCTATTTTCTCAATTAAAAATTGTGAAATGACGAATATACCATTCTCTCTAAATAATGCAAATAGAAAAAAATTAAATGCAACCATAGTCCTAATTTTTTAAAAAAGCACAAATGAATCCCAAATAATTACTATAAGGGTAATTAGACATAAACCTTTCATTATAATTGCGAAAATGTCCCAACCTTTCATTTTTGGGCATTTTCACCATTAATTACACATTTGATTGCGTAAACCATCATTTCTATCAATTTTCATCCAATTTTTCAATAAAAACTATGAAATGTCGAATATACCCTCATATTTAAACAAAAAAACTAAATAATTAATTGCAACCATAGTTCCAATTTTTTTTTTAAATTGCAAAAAAGTTTCAAATAAATTATTATTATTTTTTTAAAAAAAAGTGCGAACACTCCGCAAATAAATCATTAGGAAATTAGAAAGTGCAAACGAGTCCCAATCAAATTTATTAAGAATTTCTTTAAAAAATAGGAAGTGAAAACGAGTCTCAAATAAATTATGAAAAAATTAGATATTAAAAAATTAATTTTCTTTAATTTTTTAAATTATTTAAATAGGAAGGTATATTCATCATTTCACAACTCTTTATTGAGAAATTAGAAGAAAATAGATAGAAATGATAGCTCGCGCAATCAATGGTGTATTTAAGGGTGAAAATACCCAAAAAATGAATGGCAATAACATTTTTCATAATAATAGTAAAATGTAAGGACATTATGTGTTAATTACCTTTTCATTAATTTCTTTGAGACCCATTTACGCTTTTAGAAAATTTGGAATTATGGTTACATTTAGTTTTTTCTTTTACCCTCACTAGAAACATCAACATTACAAAGTAAATATTGTTGTGAAAAAGAAAAAAAGAAAAAGATGAAAGAATAAAAGTCAATAAACTTGTATATATTATAATGAAAACCAAAATCCTATATTTATAGAACTATAGAGATACAATTATCATTTACTAATAAACTTACCATTTACAACACTCTCACTTGAATAATACATTACAAAATATTTACCTCGTTAAAACCTTGACAAAGATCCAATGTGACAAAAATCAAACGAAGGCAAAAAAAAAAAAAGTACAGTTATTTTGAAATATTAAAAATAAATGATGTATCATTAAAACCTTGGTGGGAAAACCCAGTGGGATGGCTACTGCGCCTAATGTTGATCACTGAAAATCTTGAGTCGACTCATTCCAATCTTGTGAATTAATTTCTTGAATGTAGATGTTGACAGTGCTTTTGTAAATAAATCGGTTACATTGTCACTTGAGCGAATTTGTTGAACATCGATGTCGCTATTCTTCTGAAACTCATGTGTATGAAAGAATTTTGGAGAAATATGCACTTTTGATATAACCTCATTTGAATTGTACAATACAAGTGGCATTATCTTCATACAAAATTGTTGGATTATCTTTTATTGAAGTTAATTCAGATGTGCTTGGATATGATGGGTCATGTTCCTCAACCATACACATTCTCCACTTGCTTCATGGATTGCAATAATTTCAGAATGATTTGAAGATATTACTGTCAATGATTTCTTCACAAATCTCAATGATATAAGTGTTTCTCACGTGTCAACACGTTTCCTATTTGTGATTTACTTTTATGTGGGTTAGAGAGATAACTCGCATTTGCATATCCCACTAAAGCAAGTCCTGACTTTTAAAAATAAAATAATTCCAAATCAATAGTACCATTTAGGTAACGAAAAATATATTTAACATCATTCCAATGTCTTTGTGTTGGTATAAAACTAAATCTTGCAAAGAGATTTATAGAAAAAATTATGTCGGGTCGAGTACAGTTTGCAAGATAAGTTAATATCCCAATTGCACTAAGATATGGAACTTTAGGATCAATAACCTTTTCTCCATCTTCAAGTGATGAAAATGATCTTTTTTTCACATCAAGGGTACGAATAACCATATGTGATGCCAATGGATGTGCATTATCTATATAAAAGTATTTTTTAAAACTTTTTTATATATGTAGATTGATAAACAAATAATCCCTTTGGGAAATATTCAATCTCCAATCTGAGACAAAATTTGGTTTTTCTCAAATTTTTAATCTCAAATACATTTTTAAAATAATTTGCAGTTTTGTTAAGTTCTTCATATCTTTATAATTTAATCGAGAACATGATTTTCGGGCATGTATCATTTGTTCCTCGCACTTTAAGTCCTTTANAAGGTTTAAATTTACAAAACTTGGATTTTTTATAAATTAATTAAGAGTGTGTTTGGTAGAGATTAAAATCGGATTAAAATTGAAAAATTAGCCGTTATTGTTGACTTTTATTAGACAAGTGGGACCCAATAACGGCTATATTTTCAATTTTAATTAGATTTTAATCGGTACCAAATGGGCTTTATATTTTCAATATTTGAATGATCAATCTTTTCTAATGTTAGTTCTTTTGAAATTCTTGGTTAGTTTTTCTCTTGTAGATTTCTTTTTCGAGATACAGTCTTCTAAACCAACTGATCGACCAAATTTCTGGCGTATTTGAGATTCATTTGCTACAGCAAATTGTCCTACAAGAATATCAATTTTTGCTGGAATAATTTCCGCTGGTATATATGACTTTGTCAATTTTTTTATGTCAATAAATATATCTGGTAATTGATTTATAACTCTTTGCAAATGAATGATTTTTTTTCAACATCTTGCTTACATTGATTGTTGTAGGGATTAAAGTGAGATAAATTTGTTTATTTCAAGAAATCTTACATTGTTTATCAGGATGTAGTTTTACCTCTCCCAAAGTTGGGAAATTCATTTTATCAAAACAAAAATTTACAAAACGTGCAGTAAATAAATTACTCATTAAAGGTTCAAAATACCTAATAATAGATGGTGAGTCAAAACTCACATAAATCCCAAGTTTTTGTTGAGGACCCATTTTAGTACGTTGTGGGGGTTGAAATAGGAAATTGATCAGCACAACCAAAAACCCGCATGTAAGTAATACTAGGTTTATGACCAAATGTCAGTTGTAAAGGTGAATATTTATAATATGTTTGATACAAACCGATGGAGTAGCATGTAATATGATATGACCCCAATAGAAGCTGTGAGTTTTGTTTTTAATGATTTAGCAATAAATGACTTCATTAAATCATTTTGTGTATTGACATGCGCAATCGAATGTTAAATAACAATTCCAATTGACATACAATAATCATCGGATGCTTGAGATCTAAATTCACCAACATCGTCGATACAAGTAGTCTTGATTGAGTAATCAAGGAGTTGTGCTCGTAATTTTATGATTTGAACAAGTAGCCAAACAAAAGCTACGAACCTAGTAGAAAGTAGACAAACATGTGACTATCTAGTAGAAGACCTAATTAATACCACAAAATAACGAAATGGTCTACATAGTGGGTGTATTGGACCACATATATCTCCATAAATTCTTTCCAAGAAAGTTGAAAATTTAATATTAACCTTTGTAGTCGAAGGTCTAATGACTAACTTGCCTTACAAACAAGCTATACATGAATAATTATTAGGTAAAAGAATCAGAATATTTGAACATTTGAGTTGTTTATTATTCGACGCATCATTATAGTTCCTAGATGTCCAAATCGATCATTCCAAAGTAAAAAAACTTTTTAGATCAAACTTCTTGTTCGGGTTAATATTTTATTCTACCATTTTTATAAATGTATAATACATGCCAGATGGGAGTACATGAACTTTTTCTTTTATCTGCTTTTGGCCATATACAAAAGAAGTTATGCAAAGATATTCAACATTATTTTCTTGCATCGTATCAATGTGATATCCATTGCAGCGGATATCTTTAAAATTAAGCAAATTTCTTCTGAATTTATTAGAATAAAGTGCATTTTCAATATATAATTTTGTATTATTTGGTAAAATAATACAAACTCTTTCGAAACCTTCAATAATATTTGATGCATTTGATATCGTAATAACATTATTTTTTACTAATGTTTAGTTCAAAAAATATTTTTTGTTTTGAAAAATAGTATATGTAATTGCATTATCAATCAAGCAAATATTTTGACAATTCATCATTAAACTATAACAAAACAAATATATTTTTTAAAAACTTTATTTAAATTTAAAGGGTCAATATCTTCCATTACACCACCCTCAATCAAATGATCAATATTCATATTTGGATCAACAAAGAAATCAGAGACATTAAAAGGAGTCACATCAATTCGACCATCATAATCAGCAAAAATTGTCTCTACTTTTTCCTTTCCCCTGATTGATTTTTGGTAGATATCTACAAGATATTTTGTTGTACGACAGATACGTGCCCAATGTCTTTTCATTCAGCATCTAAAGTAACTTTTTTCATTCTTCTTTTTAGATGTGTTATTTTCGTTTGCTTTGTGCTTTTTGAAATTGTTGCCTTATTGATCTTATTTTTGTTGACTATTCCATTCATGATTTATTCCATGTATACGTCCACATTCGTGTACGTATGCATCCTTGCCTTGATGTTGTATTCGTTTTAGAAAATGCAGTGCCATTTGCTTCAGGCAATGGTACATAACCAGTTGGACGTAATCCATGATTCTTCATCAGCAGTTCATTACTTGTTCAGCTACAAGTATGCAAGATTTGAGTTCTGAGTACTTTTTGAAACCAATCTTACGATATTGTTGTTGCAGCACATTCGAAGCGTGAAAAATGGAAATTTTTTTCTCCACACAAGGTCAATTTTTGAACATATTCTAAACAGTTCAGAATTGTACTCACTAACAATTTGAAAATCTTGCAAACGAAGGTGCATCTACTAATAGCGGGTTTTGGAAAGGGCTATAGTCCTCTAATGATCAAATCTTTCAATTAATTTTTATTTTTCTCAAAAAAACCTGTGGATCTTTCTTAATGATATATTTAATTTTCTATCCATCGTGAAAATGGTGACAAAGGAAGATGAATTCTTTTGCACGATTCTGCAGGAATTATTTGTTTCCTTCTTTTATTGTCTCTTCCAAACTTTTTGATATATGATGGATATTAGCATCGAGTGCCCATGACAAATATTTTTTGCTAAACATGTCAAGTACAACAAACTCAATTTTTGTGATATTTGCCATTTGATGAACTACACAATAAAACAAAATGAAATACAATTAGTTTTCAAGAATATAATTAAAGATTAAGTAGTCAATATCAACATGACATAAGTTAAAATAATACGTACTTCGAGAGCATGTTGTATCAAGAGCAATATGTCAATTTTTTTTTGGAATATTGAAAATTATAATTTATATTCTTTGGAAGGAACAACAAATTATTTATAATGGACAAATCTATGATTAATATTCTTCTAGAATATTAATTATAATGTTGTGCGACTTCAGGAACAATAACATGATATATGGACGTACAAACTCTATATTTCATATGAATTTATATAGAAAACTAATTATCAAATATGCATGAGTAAATTATTTTTTTCCATATATAGACGTACAGACTCTATCTTTCACATACATAAGATTAACGCAAAAAGACGTATTAATGGCAGTGGACAATCATTATGGTTAAACTTAACTAGACATTCATAAATTCTATGTTTACTACTTTATTGCTTTATTACATGCACAATCCACCATATACATAAATTTACAGGTCACATATACCCCTTCGGGGGTGGTCGAGTCGGTGGAGCAGGTGAACGGGAAAATCGAAGGTCACGAATTCGAATATCTTGCCAACATTTCATCGGTCGAGCCCGTCGCACCGCGCTTGCTTAGTATGATTTATTTCTCATGTGTGGTTTGTGGGCTACTGCACATGGAGCGAGGTTTACTCAGCGCGCATTCACGGGTAGCGGCTATGAATTCTTATGTAAAAAAATAAATAAATAAATAAATTTACAGGTCACATGTATCAAAGTTAATTAATAGATGTAAATAGATACAAATTGACACGCAAAGCAGACCCAAAACATAAGAATTTAATGTAAAGCACTGGTATTGATGCATACAACTTTACAGTAAGCATATGTAGAAGAAACTGGTTACACTTACATGAATAAAAAAACTCACATGTTACCAAATTAATTTTAGTACACGCTATAAATGATTATACTTATAAAAAAATTACTATCTTCACTAGACTTAGAAACATTAAGTGTTCATGCTGATAACGTGTTGTGAAAAGAAAAGAAAAAGAGAATAGAAAATAAAAGTCAATAGACTTGTGTGTATTATAATGAGAACCAAAATCCTATATATTTATAGGGAATAATTATGTATACAATGATAATAATTTTTAAGGATGCAAAAATACAATTGTCATTCACTATTAAATTTACCATCTGGAACAAATACTAATCCTAGAAACACAAGGAACTCTTTTTCCGTCCAACAAATAAATAGGCATATTATATATACTATTTTTTCCTTTATGAGAATTGATCAACTCCCAAATCACGAACACATGCATAACATATAATAAAAATTGAAGTCATATAAACATGTTAAAATTTCTTATTATAGAAATGGCTTTATTAGAACTCCCATATATCAACATTAAAGGTGACAGGTTCCTGGACTAGAATTAAGTTTGCTACCAAACATAACAAATTATTCATCAAATGCTGAAGTGAATCCAAAAAATAAGGTATAGAACTTCACACGATCACAAGTTCAAACAAATCTTCTATTTATCATAATGCTAGCTCATTCAAACCATTTCATATGAGAATTCCCAATAATTGTATGTCTATTTTCTAAAACACAGTTGAAAACTACAGCAGGAAGTAGCTATGTCAGATGCTTTGTCCAAACAAAATTGTGATTAATTTACGAAAGGAATGCACTAAATTAAATCTTGAACCAGAAACTTGAGACTATTTGACTTAACAGCAAAAAAATTCGTGAAAGCTGATCCATTATCTATATCCATGGTTCATCTATCTTAATGAAATATACAGGCTGGCCTGAGTTTTTAATGTTGAAGTTGATAATAGTATCATAGTACTAAGTCGCCCATCTCCTTAAATGGCTTATCTGATTGCTAGTTATATTGCAACAATTCCAGCAAATAATTACACCAACAAATTAAATGCATAAAAGAATTTACTTCAGGGATAATCAATAATTTCTACCAGTCAGGAGCAGTTAATTTCCAACACTCGAGGTATTGAGGTTCCCAGAATTACTTATCAGTGTGTTTCTGGTACAGTGAAGTATTATTATCCGCTGCACTTAAATCTCCTATATATATATATATATAGCATAATAACTGAATAAAAGCTAACATTTCAATAATAATGATCCCACCATTTATTAAATTGTTCAAATTTCTTATCTTATTAATGTGTGGCGTATCTTAAGTGCAAGGAAGGTTTGAATATTGAAGTTTCCGAAGGATGGAAAATATATAATATTGCTCTATTATCTGCAACATTTATTTAATTTACCTATCTCGTGCATTTCAAATCTCTGCAATTATATTTTATCAGCGTTCGGTTAAATATTTTTATTTTCTCAATTATGAGATTTACAATTTAAATGACTCCTGATTGCAAAGAGTAATTTGGAGGAAGGCAAAAAGATTTTCAAATGGATAGTCAGGGTCTTTATTGTTGGGAGATATGTAAACAAATAGACACACACAGGAATTATTCTTCTCCCTAGAAGCAAATAAGTAAAATGCCCTTCCTCACAATTGTACATGCTGAATATATTCTAAACAAAATCAATCAAACCAAGTCACAAGAAAGCAAACAATTATTTCACGTGAAAAACTTGCCTAGTGTGAGGAATAAAAATCAGAGGACGTAGTCCAGTCAAAATCTCCACTATAAACCAAATAATGGATACAAAAAGCCTTCTGTAGTCACAACTAGAAGCTACAACTTATATTTCTTCAAAATAACGAAAATCTCGACAATACAATTTGAAATAGGAAGAATATACCCACAAACCTACTATTACTGTTCAAGCACATGAGCTAATATTCTTGAGCTCAATCCGATCTCCACCGTTTATATTGTAGCTCCCTATCTTGTAAATCTCTCATTCGAATTTCAGCTCAATCAGACCACGGGCAACTCAGGTTCGAAACTTTGATGAAATCTGGGTCTCTTTTTGGAAAAAAAGGCCAGGGCTCTTTTCTCTCCATATTCTTGTATATAAACTCATCCTTAAGAGTTAAAACCCTAATGGGATTTGGACTACAATAAAAAGACCCCAAACTTGGGCTTTCCTCCACATAAAAGGAAATAACACAACAAATCTCATCCTTCCGACTATGGGGAGGAATTTGCTATCCTAGCAATCAAACAACAATTTTCAAGCTTTTTCTTTGGTATTTGTCAACATATCAAAACCATTATAATCAGTATAAACTTTCTCAAGTTTCAACAACTTATCATTCAAAGCATCCCTGATCCAATGGTATCGCACATCAATGTGCTTCAATCTTGCATCTAAATTTCTAACAAGATGTATAGCACTCTAGCTATTACAAAATAACAGATACCTCTATTGTTTAAAATCAAGTTCTCTCACGAACTTCTTTACCCATAACAATTCTTTAATCGCCTCTATTTCTTCAATAAACTCATCCTCTGTCAAAGAAAGTGCATTACATTTTTGAAGTTAGATTGCCTAGCTACAATACCACCTGCAAAAGTAATCAAATAAGTATTAAGCTACTCTGCGCCTGGTAGAGGCTGCCTCTCACATGAGGCGGGTCCCACGTGGGACCAGCCTCATTAAAAAATAACCCCAAAAATACCCACCCCACCCCTGTTTGTGTGTGTTCGATAGGGGTTCTGTCCTTACACCAAGGAAGGCCCATCAAATAACTACGGGTATCCATGTGTCCAGCTATATATACATCTATGTAACCAACTAACTATGGTTGTCCATTTCTAAATCTAAGTCTTAAATTGGAAGTGCTTCGAAGTTGCCTCAAAGTTGCCTCACGATCTATTTAACTGCATTCCAATGCTCTATTCCTGGTTTTGACTGGAAACAATTAACTACACCAACTTTATGGGTTATATTTGGTCTTGTCCAAACCATTGCATACATTAAACTTCCTACAACTGATGCGTAATTAACTCTTTCAATGTCTTTCTTACCTTTTTTGTAGAAGTACATTACTCAATGCTCAATTTAACGTGGGTAGTAAGATGAGAGCTAACTACTTTAGATTTTTCCACATTAAACCTTTGAAGTATTATTGATTTTAGAGAAATGGAAGATAGAAAACACAGAGGAAAAGTAGAGAGAGAAATAGACGGGAAGCTTTATTCAGCTGAGGGAAGAATCTTACCTGAAATGTTCAATACAATCACCTATATAAATAATTGGTCTAACTAATT
>CAIGRF010156144.1:0-13060 GCA_903798235.1 Fraxinus ornus
AAACCAATTTGAATGTAATTTTCAACCAATTTTCAACTTCTACAAACACCTACCAGTATAATACATATTAGAGACCTCTCATTTACATCTCATACTTCAATATTTATCAATTATTATAATCAAATGAGGAAAATTCGTAGTTTTGTGAGAGAATTGAAGGGAACTTGCAATAATACAATCAAGTGAAAATTCAAACTTAATTTTTGGACAAAGACGAGAAGGCGCAAGTGGTGATTCATCAAGAAACCATTGAAGAAATTCAAAATTCCTCTTTATCTTCTCAATTTGTCAAAAAATCAGGTTATGTCTTTTCATTTAAATATGATTTTTTGTAATTTCGATATGTTAGACTAGTTTTATACATTGTTAGGATGAGATGAACCCTTATTATGATATTTTTAGTTTTAAATTAATGATTTTAACTTTAATTTAATTTGATTTGTAGATGTTTATTATCGTTTTTCTCGTTATTTTCAATTGCTTGATCACCAATTGAATTGTTATTGAATTTTATTGTTATCGAGATAGACAATAGAGTTTAAGCTCAATGTAATAAACATTGTAAAGTTCGATAGATGATAAATGTACAACTCTATGTTTTATATGGTTTCAATATGTGTTCTACCACTTGTTAGTGCATTTATTATGTTTGCAACTTTCATCGAAAGATACAAGGATCACATGAGAGGAATAGATTTAATCGCTATCGAGAGAAATTTTCAATTAAATTATGAATATTAACCAATATGAATAATTTCAAATTGTCACTTTAATTGTTACACTAAAAATATAAAAGGGGATTTGATATCTTAGCAATGTATCTCATATATTTGAAAAACACATTTACTTGCTTTCATTAGTTTAATTGATAATTTAAGTATTAGTATAGAAAAATTACAAAATTTGCTTACTATGAGATTAAAGTTGTAATTAATTTTAATTCGGTGAAACACGTAGTTCTCATGGGTTCGACACTCTATTCATTATTATATTACTTGACCACGATCCCGTGCACTTACAGGTTTTCAAAAAATCAAATTTTTGACGTCGTTGTCGGGGACTATTGTTTTTTATAAGATTAGTTAATTTTAGTTTTAATATGAATTTTACTACTTTTTTAGTTTAATTCATTATATTAGAAAAAACTTTAGTGTTTCTTGCTTCCTTTTTCAGGACATTGTGTTCGAAGTTCAAGAACCGATAATTTTGCTCAATTTGACAAAGACAACAGTTGAAAACACACTAAAAACAAAAAGAGGAAGACACGACGGAGGAAAATCCGAATCAAATAGTCATCGTGGCTAATCTCGAAACAGCACAACCGAATGTGGCTGCAGTAATGAAAATGCAAAGCTAATGGGGAAGCATACGATTCCACCGATTGTGAAAAACCAGTCTAGTATAGTATATCCGGCGTTTGGTCAGACAAACATCCACCTGAGGACTGATGTGATTAACATGTTCCAAAACGCGATATAATTCTTTAGGAGAGCTACAGAGAATCTCAATGCTCATATATTAAGATTTCTGGATATGTGTGCAACTATCGAGTATCTAGGGATTTCCAGTGAAGCATTCAGACTGAGGTTTTTCCTATACACATTGAGAGACTCAACCAGACAGTGGTTAGACATTTGTCCACCTCATAACATCACTACATAGAACTAATTGAGTCAATTTTCCTTCGCAAATATTTCCCGTCGAGAAGGATTGCAAAGTCGAGGGACGAGATTACCACATTCCAACAACTGAATTTAGAATGCTATTAAGATGCTTGTGAACGATATAAGAGCTTACTCCGCCAATGCCCACAACATGGATTGTTAAAATGACTTTAGGTGCAATACTTTTACATTGGTATGAATTCGATAAGCATGGCTAATGTAGACTCCACATGGTTTCTTTTTCTTTCCTTTGGGTAATCGAAATTGAAGTCTAAATAATTTTTATAAATCTATGTTTACAAATTCATAGTTTTAATGCAATACAATATGAAAAATATATTTTTAGTTCAATATTTCATAAGAATTCATTTTTTTTTTTCAAAGTGGCTTGTCATCAAGATCAAGATCCTAGAGAATTACTAAAGATAATCAGGTTATCGTTATATGAATTTTCTTAAAAATTAATTTTCAATTGAGATTTTACCATTTATGCTGTATTTAATAGTTTATCATTTTTTCGATTTTATAAATTGATATTGACATTTGAAGTGGATTTTTATTTACTGTCTTGTTCAATTGAGTTTTTGTATTGTTAAATTAAAAGAATGGCAAATGATTTCATACTCTATTTTTGTCTATTTTTTTTAATTTGACAAGTAACTTCATACTTGATACTTTATTTTTATAATTTTTTTTAATATAAAGAACCGGATCGGACCGGATTGAATCGGAACTGATTGATTCAATTTTCGTTCGTTTTATAGCTGGATATGGAACCAATGGTTCCATTTCTAAGATTTTCATTGGTATTTTCTTTGGTTCTCTTTAAAATCGGACCACACCCACTATTAATGCTAATGCAATCTTAAATTATGACAAGCCTCTATAAATTTTGTGTGTTCTTATTTCTTTCTGTGAATTGATAATAGAATTAAATTTTCTATTTTTCAACAATTTATATTAAAAGTCGTAATAAAAGAAGAGTTGAAAAAGCAAGTCTTGTCTTTTGTCTAAATTTGGGTCGTATGAATTTGGTTAGAGGCATTATCCTCTTGCGGTTTAGACTAAAAAGTAAAAACCACTAATATCGCAAACTACATTTCTATTTTTCTTGTGTGCAAATTTGACTCTCTAATTAGTGAAGAATTTTCTATAATTATAACTATAATTAAATTTAAGGTGGTTTGATACGCTCGTCCACTTGTTCTAATTCTGAATTTTGCCTATAAGAAACTTAAACAGTATCGTAAAATTGTTTATTCTAAAAAAAAAAAAATTATTTTATATAAAATTGAATGCTTGGAAGAGGGAAATTTTTAAAATTTTAAAAAATGTTAGTAGAATTTAACAAAAAGTCTTCTAGTGGGAAGCTCAATATTTTTAATCTGCATTTTTATTTAATTAGATACTAAGATATAGAGAAGTTTAGGGTGCATTTGATTTGCTATTTTTAAATTATTTTTAGTTTTCATTTTGCAAAATATTGAAAACGTATTTGATTTGAAAAACAAGGTTAAATTTATAATATAAAACTCAAAATATATTTTTGATGTTTGAATTCTGAAAACACTCAAATCATGGAAACAAATATTTAAATAAAATTTTATAAAATAAAAACATTTAAAACTTAAAATATAAATTTTTAAAAAATTTAAATATAAATTTTTAAAAAATTCTAAAATTTTAAAAAATGAAAAATAAAAGTATTGGACTAGGCAAATTTAGACGAGACATAGGCATAAAACAACGTAAAAGGCGTTTTCTTATTTTAATATTTAATAATTAAAAATAATACTTCCCAAAATCTAAGACAAATTTATAGGAATTTTATATATTTTTTGAAAAGTTTCCATAAAAAAGATAAGTTTCAAATGTAAATCGACATTTAAGTTTTAATTTAAAAGAATTGTAATTTTTTTTTTAAAAAAAAAGATAATAATTGCACCTAGGCGCGTATTAGCGGTTAACGATTGCCTTTGACTGCAAAATAAGGTGACAAACCACTTTGATAATTATATTTTATACAATTATTCGGAAGGTCTAAAATATCGATATTTGGTAATTCTTTTGATAAAATATATCATAAATTATTATATTTTATAATATATATGTAAAACTCAATGATTGTACGAGGAATTGGAAGAAACAAAAGAAAATCAGGGAAAAAGAGCAAAATCCAAAGTTTTAGGATCAAATTGTAAATATTTAATAGTTGATTCGGACCGCAAGACGATACTTTAAAGATTGATATGAGACAATTGAATGAAATTAGAACTCAAAAAGGAATGTAATATGATCAAAATATTATCAAAATCAATTTCTAATCGTACAAGTTATATATTTCAGATTTTTAGTTGAAAATTGAGATCCATTTTTGGCATAGTAAAAGCCCGGGTCGGAAAAGTTCTACTTCTATAAAAGGTGTAGCCCTTTAAATTATATTTCCAATGCAATTTGAATTGTCTCAATCAAATATCGGAAAAGAAAGTTATGACCAAAATACTGACTGTTGTGTAGAGATAAAAAAAATCTGCGCGTGAAGACAAATTTCCTTATTTGATTTGAACTCTTTTGAAAATCAATTTGAACATGATTTTCAATCAATTTTCAACTCCTAAAAATAACTAATAGAAAATACATATTGGAGACCTCTTATATACATCTTATACTCTAATATTCATTATAATTATTATCATCATCAAATGAGAAAATTCATAATCTTGTGAGAGAATTGAAGAGGGGTCGCAATAATTCAATTAATTGAAGATTCAAACTTATTTTTTTAGGGTAAAGAAGAGAAAACTCAAGTGTAGATTAATCAAGAAACCATTGAAGAGATTCAAGATTTCAAAATTTATTTTTATCTTCTCAATTTATCAAAAATTCGGGTTATGTCTTTTCACTTAAATATGATTTCTTGTAATTTTGATATTCTACAATGATTTTATACATTGTTAGGATGATATGAACACTTGTTATGATATTTTTAGTTTTTAATTAATTATTTTGACTTTAACTTGATTTGATTTGTGGATGTTTATTATTGTTTTTATCGTTCTTTTTAATTGCTTGATCACCAATTGAATTGTTAATGAATATTATTGTTATTGAAAGAGATAATAGGGTTTAAATATATTATAATAAATATTGTAAAGTTCGATAGAAAATAAAGATATACATCNTTAAATTAGGAACATTGATCAATATGAATGATTTCAAATTGTCAATTTAATTGTACACTAAAAATGGAATAATAAAGGGAATTCGACATCTTAGTAATGCAGCTCACACATTTGAAAAATACATTTACTTACTTTCATTAGTTTAATTGATAATTTAGGGATTAGTATACAAAAATAATAAATTTTGTTTGCTATTCGATTAAAGTTGCAATTAATTTTAAATCGATCAAATACATAGTCATCGTGGATTCGACAATTTATTCATCACTTTACTACTTGACCACGATCCTTGCACTGCGGGTTTTCAAAGGATCATGGCTTGGCGTTTCCGCCTCGTATCGCATCTAGGTGCGCCTTTTAGAACACTACTTTTTATTGAACAATCAAATTTTATAGAATAAATATTATAAAACAATTTTTAAAATTTCAAACCAAACATTTTTCTAATTTTCCGTTTTCAGAAATACGTTTTCGAAATGACAAAAGAAACACATTTTTAACAATTTTAAAACAGACTCTCAAAATAGAAAGCTGAAATATAAACAATATTAAGATAAAAACCATACTGTTTATTTTTCTCATGCACATTGAAGTATTTGAATATCGACCAGTGGGTTCATAATGGACCGGGTGGACCAAACTAGTTAAATTCAATTGAAACCAGGTGAATGAAACATGACCTGATTGTCTCGTTCTACAACCCACGATGACATCCCAAACTAATCCGATTAATTTAAGAAGTTCAAACAACAAAATAAAATTATAAGTGCCATTATGACAATAAATCTTTATTTTTTTCTAGGTTTTTTTCACAATCTAAAATGTGGTAAGCTGGACAGCCCAGCTTGCAATATTAATGAGTTCACAGGTCTTCCAACTTGTATTTAAAATATTAGTTCCAACTATTTTTTTGGACGAATCGATTCAGACATACATCAAAGTTGACTTGACGATTCTTAATACAAAAACCCATGTAACATATTCACTTTGATACACACAAATATACGACCTTGTGGGCATCCAATAAAGACTCAAATATTGACAAATCAACCACCATCTCTTTCCTCACCCCTTCTAAGAACCATCAAAATAAAAAAAAGTAAGTCCAATTCCTATCACCTAAAAAATCCATTTACACTTCTCCTCCTCCACCCTTTTCCTTCACAAAATTCCAGTCAAAAAAGTAGTACAGTCTGGATTCTTAGCAATCCACTATATTCTCAAATATACTATATGCAAAGGGCTAATTCGGCTATTGGCCACTAAAATTTGCACTTAGTGTCGCTTCGGTCACTCATCTCTAATTTGTTTCAGATTCATTGTTGAACTTTTCAACATATTTCATTCAAATCACCGACTCATTTTGACATTTATTTTCTAACTGAATATTCAATATATCTGTGTAAATTAATTGAAAATCATAACAATTTGATGATTTAGCACACGAACACATAGAATGTTCATTTTAAAAAATAGAAGCCAAACATAGCTGATGGTCTATATGAAATATTTTATAAAACTCAACGATGAGTCACACACAAATTAAAGATCAGCAGCTAAAGTGATACCTAGTGCAAAGTTCAGTGACCAAGAGTAAAATGAACTTTATATTTAAATTTTCTACCAACAATTGCTGAACAATCCACTACGTTCTCAAATATATATACCAATCTATGTCACCATTTTTTGTTGCATTTTACAAACCAAGTTACCAATTATGTCCTTCATATTGAACTCACAAGGTTTGGTTCTGGCCGCAGCCATGGCTCTCTCTGCAGCTACCATAATTCTCTTTGATCATTTCCTGGAAAAGTATCAAGATTCAACTACTGATAAACAAGTTCTTAAGTCTTGTTTATCTTCAGGTACAAGAAAACTTCATTTCTTCTTTTCTTGAATTAATTACTAGAGTTTAGATGAATAATTGTTTACGGTAAATCCCACGTTGGCCAAGTATAAAAATACTAATCAACATTAGATGATTTAAGTTCAACAGAATAATTCTGTCCTATTAAAACTCAAAAGAGAGGTTGACCTCAAACCTCAAAATCTTAATATTACTGAGTACCCATGGATTGTTTTTCTTATAGGTAGCAAGGAAAAGGAGAAGAAGAAGGAGAAGAAGAGGGTTCAATTTGCTGATGATGTAAAAGATTCGAGTGGGAATAGTGAATTGCACAGAAAAGAAGATGAAATTCCTGCAAATCATGTGACTTTGTACTGTGGGATTCTCAAGGATCGTGTGCAAAGAATGGAGTGCTCGGAATGCTTTTGGCTGTAGAATTTGTTAGAGAAAAATGGAGTTACCACAAGAACGTCTTGGCTCCCTCATGTACAGTAAATACATTGGATTTTTTCTTCTAGAAATTGGAAATTTCTTTTTGTGGTCTTCATTATGTTTGGCTGTATGTTCAAAAATTACTTTTTAGTAAGTTAGTAAAAAAATATAATTTTAAACTAATCTGTAGTAAAAAAGTAATTTAAATTTGAATTTATGTGATGATCTTCCCTATTTCATATTTTAATATCATAAAGTATGCGATATTTTTTTATAATAATAAAATCGTAAATAATATGATTGAATGCAGTAGAAAAATAACGACATGAAAAATAGATTACCGCTACTATGTCTCTGTTTGATATGTACTTTTTAGAACTCTTGTTTCTCCAAACTCATTTTTAAATATACATTCGCTTAATAATTTTTTTTTTTCCCTTTTTTTTAGCCACACATTAGTCATTTTATATTATGAAAAAGTTTATATCAAACAAACTTATATTATATTCAAAACGATTTGTTGTTGTAAAATAGACTAACCCCAGTTGGGAAGGCGACCAAGTGATCCCCACGGAGTTGGTTGTGATGGTGATAAGTGCATCGGTCACACGTGTAACATTTACAATCAAACTCAAAAGAATGGAAGGACAAATAGTAGAAGATGCGAACCTCCAAAACCAGATAGAAGAAAGTAAAAGCGTCCTGTGGTGAAAGTGACAAGTGACTGTAAAAATCGTGTTGATCTTCATAAACTTCCAACCTTTCTTCATATAATCTGACTATCCAAGTATATTGACTACGAACAAATCTACTAAGAAACCTTCTAACATCGCATGTATATGGGTGTTGGACCCTCAACACCTTATCATAAACTATCTTTAATTACTGTTAGAAATCTAAACCATTATACATATCCAAACACCAAATAGTATGGTACAACCACAAAGAGATTCACATTCTTCACATAGGTCGTCTCTTACGGCCTGCTCATTGGCTCGGGGACTTTGCTATCACCCCATTTTTTGGTATTTCTTTTACATTTCCTCTAACACCCCCTATATTGATTCATTGGCGCACCCAACCAGTGTGATCTTACAAGATTAACATTGATGGATGCGTCAATGATTGTTTTACTAGTGGTTGGGGCATTATCCGTAACCACGATGTAAAATGCATTGCTTTTCCATTCTTTCTTATATTTATAAATTTTGGGTGATACTTTCCCATTCTTTTTGTTGTTTTATCATTAGAAACATGTTTAGCTAGATTCTTTGTATTGGGTGAAGATGAATCATATTATTTATTTATTTTAATTCAAGGCTACTGAATTAGTAATTCTAGCATTTCTTGATTAGTTTTACATATCCATTACATTATTTAATTGTTTGACTACAAATTACATAATTAGTTGTTTGTTATAGTGTTGAGAGATTCACAATAAATTTAGAATGTGGCAAAATTAACATATGTACAATAAATATTAGGAATAATATTTAATATGTGTGCAATCATATATATATAATCTAAACTTTAATGCATTATAATCATTACAATTCCAGTTAGTAATATATTCGGGTCGTGATTATGACAGATCTAAATTATATATTATAACTTTATCGATTATCAATAACACATGAACAAAACTAAATTACTAATCAAAAATTGAAATAGATAGCATTATATAGATTCGAAATCCAATACAATCATCCATAATTTGATACAACAACACTTTTTACCGCTTTCTTACATAATCTAGTATAAAATAAAATCAAAATCTCTTTCTTTTATTTACATAATTTGAATTCCATAAAAAACTAATACACTTGGATTGAAATTTATTCCATGTGGGACGATATTCTTAGCTCACTAAATGTATTACATGTAAACGATCACGTACGCTTGCAGGTATCACATAATCAAGTTTTTGGAACCGTCACTGAGCAATAAAGTATTTAATCTTAGTTTATTAGTTTATATAGGACTCAAATGTTTTTTATTTAATCATTTATTTCATTTTGTTAATTTTGGCTATCCACTTCGATCTCTAATGTGCTTGTATTCCTCCGATACTACTCGATAGTATATACAGGATTTTGATGATGGCAAATGAGTAAAATTTTTGTACTAAATAATATTGACATGGATAATGAGGATTAGTGACGGACCCATCACAAAAGTTCAGCACAGGCGGAAACGTAAAGCCGAGAAGAAAGGGTCAAAACAAAAGGGCAAAACTAAAAGGGCCAAAACTAAAAAAAAGGGGCCAAAACTTTTTTAAATACCTAACTCTCTCAACTCAAAACAAAAGGGCCAAACTGAAAAAATGCCCAATGATTTACTTATTCCCTTCTTATTCCCGTTTTCTACCTGTCTTCTTCTTCTCCCCTTCTTCTTCCTGTCTTCTCACTGCACCTGACGCCTGAACTCTTAGCATCTAATGTCAACCACGGTTTCCCTTTTCCACTCCAGTGGAGTAAACTCACTAGACCCGGATGTAGATCCCTGCACAAACCTTCAAGATTATCGCCGCCGAGTCCATATTGATTCCACCGGTGCTCTCACTACAACAAAATGTACAATGCATGCCGTAAAAACCTCTTTACGGCATGCGGCCGCATGCCATATAAAGCCTTGCCGTGAAAAATGGTTTACCTTTTACGGTATGTAAAGTAAGCCGTCTATGGAACGTCGTAAATTAGTTTTACGGCGTTTAGTTGCATGCCGCAAAAAGTATCTCACTTTTTATGGCGAGCTAAATGCATGCCGTAACTGAGTTTAACTGTAACGACTCGGGTCCCACTTACGGGCTGTCCCAACCGTTAGATCGACGACGTACTGTCCCCATTGTACAAACACGAGTCTTTTCAGCATACTTTGTCCTCACTCGCACGCTTCTCGAAAAACTTCCCAGGGGGTCACCCATCATGGAATTGCTCCAAGCCAAGCGCGCTTAATTGTGGAGTTTCTAATGATGGACTTCTGGAAAAGAAGGTGCACTTTGTTGGTATAAGTAGTACCTATCAAATCTTTTTAGGCTTTCCTGGTTTGGGTATTATATTTACGGCGTTCAACTGCACAGCAATCCGGTACAATTGGACCTTTTACCCAATCCATCTATTCGAGAGTCTGATTTATTGTACTCGAAGCCCCATCAATGCCACAACTCCCAACTCGGCGTAAATAGTCATTTTTTACGGCATGCCTTATATGCATGCCGTAAACGCGTGCCGTAAAATTAACATTTGTTGTAGTATTCTCGGAGAAAACTAGTAAATATGGAGGCAATGAACCCAATTCATAGATTCTCTACCTCTTTTGGATTCTCATCAAGTATTCGAGTTTTTCTGTGTACCCGTGAGCTCTCCATTTTGTCAAATCAATTACCATCACGTCGGTGTTGAAATAACATGGGTTACGACCTTTGAATACTGTGGAAAATGCTGCACTTTTCCTGAATCTTGATGTGAAGTAATGGCTGAAATTAGCATGGCATTCTTCTTCCCGTCTTCTCTCTGCAGCAACAACATTGACCTGGATCCCGACGGTATTGAAGACTCCGACGGATCCAGAACGGGTAGTCGTGCCCCCTCGTCGGGTGCTGGGTCTGTCCTTGATGAGGATATGCTTGTAGAAGATATATATTGTGAATTTCGTGATGTGTTACATTGTACTGGGTACTGCTTGTATACATGCATTGACCTCTTGAAGTTCAAGCTTCTACAATTTAAATAATATTTAAGATGTTGGAAACTAGCAATTGACAAATTCGATGAAGGCTACATGCCTGTGGGCAAGTACATATCTGCATACATGCTTGTGGGAGTTGGTCAATCTTTATTGAACGAAAAGGCACTTGCAAAATATTATAATGAACTTGTTTAAGTTGGATGAAAACAAAAATGTGTGTGTGAGATAGCGCATACTGGGATGAGTTTAAAAGGTAGAGATATAATCCACTTGAAAATGTTGAAAGGAAAGATTTGCCTTGCTTCTGAATCTAAACTGTGAATCGACCAATTCATTAATGATTGTTTAGGAATTTATGTTCTTGTAAAATTCTATTAAGATATTGGAATCCTAATTATTGTTAAGTTGTGGAGTCTAATTCTTGTAAAACTCTATTAAGGAGTTGAAATCCTCGTAAAATTTAGTTTTGCCCTAATTAATCTTATAAATATGAAGCCCTCCTTAGGTTTTCAATCAACCATCAAAATGAGATGTTAGATAAGATTGGTTTGCGATTTCTTCTTATAAAATTTACTTTTGTTATAGTGAATTACTATCGCGGCGGGAGATGACATAATCTCACATTGAGATGAACCTTTATAGATCATACATGTTCTTGAGTTTTTTTTTTTCTTTCAATTGATTGTTCTCGATAGAATATAATTAGGGTTTATAATATTCAACATTCCGGATTCTTAGCAATCCACTATATTCTCAAATATGTTTTATGCAAAGGGCTAACTGCGCTAATGGCCACTAAATTTTTCATTTATTGTCACTTTGGTCACTTAACAATAATTTGTTTCATATTAATCATTGAAATTTACAAAATTTTCATTTAAATCACCAGACTCAATTCAACCTCTATTTCTAACTGAATATTCCAAATATCTGTGAGCTAAGTCATAGGACTTAATTGAAAACCTTTACAATTTGATTATTTGGCACACAAACACGTAGAATGTTCAATAGTAAATAAGCGTCAAACTGAGCTGGTTGTTTAAATAAAACATTTTGTAAAGTTCAACGATGAGTCACAAACAAATTAAAGTTTAACAACTAAAGTGACAATGTAAAATTCAGTTCCAATGAGTAAACTTTATTACTTTATATTTAAATTTTCTACCAACAATTGCTGAACAATGCACCCCATTCTCAAATATATGTACCAATCTATGTCACCATTTTTTGTTGCTTTTACAAACCAAGCCCTCAATTATGTCTCATATTGAACTCACAAGGTTTGGTTCTGGCCACAGCCATGGCTCTCTTTGCAGTTACCATAATTCTCTTTGATCATTTCCGGGAAAAATATGAAAATTCCACTACTGATAAAACAAGTTCTGAAGTCTTGTTTATCTTCAGGTATAAGAGAACTTCATTTTTTTCTCTTTTCTTGTTTTCTTGAATTTATTACTAGAAAAGTCCCACGTTGGCTAAATATACGAACACTAATCAACATGAACCCATTTAGTTCATTCGACTAACTCGGTTCGCTTAAAGCTCAAAAGAGAAATTGACCTCGAAATTCAAAAGTCGTAATATTAATGAAACCATGTATTGTTTTTCTTATAGGTAGCAAGGAAAAGGAGAAGACAGAAGAAGGTTCAATTTGCTTTTGACTTTAGAATTTGTATTAAAGAAAACTGGAGTTACGTGGTCTTGGCTCCCTTATGTACATTAAATACATTGGATTCTTTCTTCTTAAAATTGGAAATTCCTATTTTGACCAAAATGTGTGATAATGGAGCCCAACAGTTTGAAAAAAATGATCACAAAATTTCTACTAATTGGAAGAAAATGTAGCCCAAACAGGGGCTAAGTAATTTAAAATTGAATTTACGTGATGATCTTCCAAATTTCTTATTTTAATATCATAAAGTATGCCATTTTTTTTTTTATAATAATAAACCTGTACATAATATGATCAAATGCAGTTGAAAAATAAGGACGTTGAAAAATAGATTACTGCCGATATGTCTGTGTTTGGTATGGATTTTAAAAAAAATCATTTTTCCTCCTAAACTCATTTTCAATCCTATATTCTCCAAATAAAATAATTGTTTTTTCTCTTTTTATTCACACATTTTCCAAAACGTCACCTTATATATACAAATCTATTATGGAAAAAAATTATATCAAATAGACCTATGTTGTATCCAAAAGGATTTGTTTTTATAAAATAGACTATTGTTGGAAAATTCTAACAT